>JAQQZR010001886.1:0-10256 GCA_030068235.1 Notoglanidium macrostoma
ATGTCAACAATCGCTCAACTAAGTAAAGAGAAACAACAGTCCATCATTACTTTAAGACATGAAGTGTCTTTTAAGTAGTAAACATAAAGAAAAAAACATTGAATTAGAAGGTGTGTCCAAACTTTTGACTGGTAGTGTATATACACTCACCGACTATTTTATTAGGAACATCTGAATACCTGCTCGTTCACTAGATTAAAAAAAAACCTGGTCTGCCCTTTCTCCATTTTTCAACTGTTCAGTTTGGGTGAGCCTGTGCTCACTGGAGCCTCAGATTCCTGTTCTTGGTTAACCGAGTGCAACCTGATGTAGTCGTCTGGTGCTGAAGCCCTTCCTCCATGAGGTTTGGTGTGTTGTGTGTTCTGAAATGCTTTTCTGCTCACAGTGGCTGTAAAGAATGTTATGTGAGTTACCGTAACCGTCCTCAAACTAGTCTGGCCAGTAACCTCTGACCTCTCTCAGCAACGAGCCATTTCTGCCAGCAGAACTGTCGCACATTGAAGGGTTTTTTTTTTTTTTTTTTTTTTTCTTTTTTTTTTTTTTTAAAAGGCTACGTTCTGTTGTGTATGAAAATCCCAGGAGATCAGCAGTTTCTGAAATACTCAAACCATCCTATCTGATGCCATCATCCATGCCATGATCAGGGACAAGAAGATCCCATGATATTTTCCAAACATCTTTGATGTTTAGTTGAGCATTGAAACTGAATCTCTTGACCTTTATCTTTATGATTTATACATTGTGCTGCAGCCACATGATTGGTTGATTGGATAATTGTATTAATGAACAGGTGAACAGGTGTTCCTATTAAAGCTGTGTCGTGCATGTGAGTTTGTAAATGTATTTCGTAATGTGTGCTCATCTGCCGCGTAAGAGCGTAAGCCTTTATGGGTGGGTGTTCAGGAAACGGAGAAACATTTGCCACTGAAATCATATTTCCCAGAGTGGCTATCTTTCCTAATGATGCCATGGTTATTACACTGTACTCACATGCAGTAGATATAATAGTTAATATCCTCTAGTGATTGCACCCCAGTTTATTGCATCTTTGCATACTGGGCCGTAGGAATGTTTAATTTTTAAGTAGTAACTTGAACACACACAGAAATAATGTAGCTTCAATCCTTGTGAGCTCTTCTTTAAGCCGAGCTCTGCATTTTGTTTATAGATGGCTCTGTGTTCATTGTACCTTCTGTAAGGTCTTAACAGGATTCATTAACAATTTGGCATGTGTAGTGATTACTGATTTGTATAGTGATTCGTCCCTCTCTGTATTCAGCTTGTAGTTTCATTGTCGTGTCAACTGCTCAAGGGACATGCACTGATCAGCATTAAAGCCACCTGCCTGAATTGTGGAGGTCCTAAAAACAGCTCTGACCCTTCGAGGCTTGGACTCCACAAGACCTCTGAATGTCTGCCGTGGTATCTGGCACCAAGACATTAGCAGCAGATCCTTTAAGTCCTGTAAGTTGCAAGGTGAGGCCTTCATGGGTCAGACTTGTTTGTCCAGCACATCCCACAGATGCTCAGTCGGATTAAGATCTGGGGGATTCGGAAGCCGAGTCAATACCTTGAACTCTTGAACAGCTTTTGCAGTGTATCAGGGTGCATTATCCTACTGAAAGTGGATGCCATGATGGAATGTACTTGGTCTACAACAATGTTTAGGTAGGTGGTATGTGTCAAAGTAACATCCACATGAACACCAGCCCCCAAGACTTCTCATCAGAACATTGCCCAGAGGCAATCCTCGAGGAAGGAAGTGACGCTCACTATGCATGTTCCCCCAGTATGCACTTACGTTGGTGGACAGGGGTCAGCATGGGTATTCGGACCAATCTGCAGCTAAACAGCCACATTCCAAGCAAGCTGTGATGCACTGTGAGTTCTGACACCTTTCTATCATATCCAGCATGAACTTTTTCAGCAATCTGTGCTACAGAAGAAGCTCTTTCGTGGGAAAGGATGAGCTGGGCTAACCTTCACTTCCCACGTGCATCAGCGTGTCATGTGCACCCATCACCCTGTCTGCAGTTCACCGGTTGTCCTTCCTTGGCCCACTTTTGGTAGGTACTAACCACTGCATACCGGGAACACCATACAAGACCTCCCGTTTTTGGAGATGCTCTGACCCAGTCGTCTGGCTATCACCATTTATCCCTTGTCAAAGTCACTCAGATTCTTACGCTTGCCTATTTGTCTTGCTTCCATCACAATAACTTTGAGAACTGACTGTTTACTTGCAGTCTACTGTATCCCAACTCGTTGACAGGTGCCACATTAACGAGATAATCAATGTTGTTCGCGTCAACTGTCCGTGGTATTAATGTTATGGCTGATCAGTGTAAATATTTCTGAACATGTTTAAAGATGTGCACACCCACTAACTTTAATCCTGTTAATCCAAATATTATAACAATTTTCAACTTACCGTGTAGTAATATAGGCTAAAAAGAGACCAAATTACAGAAGTACTTTTCTGACATGCGTGGGACATAAGAAGCTTTTGCGTATTTGTGCTCTAGTGGGTCTTTGCCTTTTTATTTTGCTTGACTTCAACGAGAGCCCGCCTGGCATTTACAAGCCTGTCTGCTGTTTAAGCAGTTCAGTAGGTTAATTTTCAACAAGAACATAAGCATCTTCCACCTCCAGCTTTTTTTTTTTTAAGCTCTGCAAAATCCTCCTTCGCGTGTAATGAATGCGACCTGGCAGTCGATGCTCTTGATTAAATGAAATTGGATCACCAGTAATCCATTCAGTTGCAGTTACCTATGTAGCTGTTCTTGATTGTTTTTCTTAGTTTCTTTATTATGAAGCCTGTAAATATGAAATTCAACGTGCCTGTACTTTTACTTGCGTATATGGCAGTTTCAGTGCTCATCAAGTGCAGTGCAGTCTGTAACTACACATAGACATTATAGCTAAACATGCCATCTGATATAGTCATTGTTTCATTCTGACTCCAATGCCTCGGAGTACGGAGTCAAAACAATAAAAATTTGTCACTGTCTATTTATAGCCTGCACTGAAGCTGGTTCTCCAGGGTGGCTGGGTTTTGTTGGTCACTTAGAATAAGATCAATACTATATAGATTAAATGTCCATGTGGGAGGGTCAGAGACTGCTGGGATTGACTGAGGGTGGCGGCGAGCTGTTGATTTTGGTCTGAAGGCTTTGCTAAGGCTCTTATCCACCTGCGAAACAAGATATGGGGAAAACAGGATCTGTCACACTTGGATCAGTTTTGATGTTCGGCTTTTGAGGGAATTATATATTGTTTGGTGTAGCCCTTTCTATCAACTGCACTTCTTTTTCAAGTAAGCCCGATTTCCTGTAACTGTTGACCTGTAACCTTTGACCCATAAGGCAGAGGCGTTTCTGGTCTGAACCCCTCTGAAATATTTACGATTGTTCCAAAATCTTATTTGTAGGTTAACATAACATGCATGATGCAGCACAGATTATTATGTGTGAGATAGTGAGTATTGTTTTGTGCAGTAAATGCGTTATATTGAAGTGTATAAAAGGTCAATTAAGTCATCATTACGAACGCAAACGAACACGTTCCTTAGTTTGTGTAATCAGATTCTATAGTCCGCAGCTATGGTAATAAACAGAGTTAACCAGTCAGGCTCATGCTGTTTTTTTCCTGTTTCTCTTTGAAAGCTGCTATCCAGCTAGCTACACTCTGAGTATTGGGATATCAAGGTGACAGCCAATGAAGTATTTAAGGTTAAAGTAGAGAAAGGTAGAACTAAAATGATAAGATTAAATATAAATTTCCCTCAATTAGCATTTCTTTTGAATGATTTTCGGTCAGCGTGTCAATCACAAGATTACTCTGTGTATGATTTTTGTATAAGTTATACACGTAAGCAAGTTCATGTAAAAGATAACATTTTGTGTTGGTGTAGAATCATTTGGGAGGGAAATGTCAACGAATAGCTTTTTATCCATCCATATTTGTCACTTCATTGAGACCTGCGGTGATATTATATAAGTTAATTCGAAACGTTTTGGATATTATATCTTTGACACCAGGCTCTCCAGTTTCGATTATGAAATGTTAACACTTTCAGCTCAGTACATGAGACAAACAAATTGGTCAACCTGCTTTTTTCCCACCAAAATTAATTATCACCAAAATGTTCAATATGTGCTCATTTACGTGTACAGCAGAAATAGTATTATTATTAATTGACAGGTTGCTAATAAATTGGAAATTATAAATTATAAACTGCTGCAGCTGGTGCTGTTCCGTCACTTGTGTATTCTGGACATGTGTGACCTCATGGTGTGACACAGATTGTTTGGACTTTGTGCCAACATCGCAGTGAAAGGATTAGGTGAAGTAATCAAGCCTGTTACCCATGACTGATTGCAGGAATGCCGGAATGAGTTTTCTAACCTCTAGACATGTGAATAGAAAATCTCATAGTATTTACATATTATCTGGGCAAGTACGTGTCGCGCAGAGAAACATAGGTGCTTTTTTTGAGGTAGCAATTGTTCCCCATCATCACCAAGAACCCCATGGATTTTCACCTGGATCACTGGTGATTTTCACGGAGTACGTCCCTTTGCTTGTCACAAAGCACAGTTGGATAAATGAGATATCGTGTGTATGGCAGAAACATCAGCACACTACAGAATCACATGGCACAAGCTGTTAAACAAAAATGACACTTTCATAAAGAAGTGGGGAGAGCATTGAGCATTTTACAAATGTTTCTATCGTTTTAAAAGTGCATGTGCGATCGAGGCAGTGAGAATAATTGAGTTTAAGGGTAGTTTGTCATTACATCTAAAATCCACTTCCTGCTATTTTATGTCCTAATGTCCTTAAAACAGCATGCACATGTTGCTCCGGTTAATTGGCAGCATTTTCTATTTAATAAAGCGGAATCAAACTGCTCTTAAGCGTATAATACTGGCTCAAATTATACCCTTAACAGTACCAATTTGGTGTGTGAAATAAAAAGCATGCTGAGACAAATCATAATAAGTTAAAGCTTCAGTGTGATGTCTAGTCCCATGGTATCTTTGCCCAGAGACCCAATTACCTAGGCTAAAAAGTGGCAACTATCATTAACTGTCATTAAGTCTGACATCATCTGACAGTCATTAAGTATGACAAGATGGTTATACACAGGGTGCTCGGAGAGCGAAGACCTCCACCAAGGACAGTAGTCGACTCCTCTACGATAAGCAAAACTACAACCACTTTTTATGTCCGAATACATTTCCAATGGAGTCTTTGTATTTCTACATTGGCTATGTTTTGTAACTCTTGCTGGATTTTAAGATGTATGGCATTCTTGAGCGCAGACTCCTGCCAAAGCCAAATGCCGAATCTCACAATGCTAGCGAAAGAGGAACTAATTTTGCGAAGCCGCCCCGTGACTCCGAACTGATCCAAAATTGAATGTGTTCTTCCTTGGCCCCTGCCACCAAGAATCATGGAAATCCGTTGGGTAGGTTTCGCGTAATCCTGCTTACAGACAGACAGAAAAACGAATAAACAGACAAACAAAGCGCACCGAAAACATAACCGCCTTGGCAGAGGTAATAAATGAAAAATAAGGGAATACTTGATTTTCTGCGAGTGGCCTTTTATGTAGATAATGTATCTGGTGATGAAACGTCATGTTTACGCCCTCGGCCGAAAATCTTTGGACAACATTCGAGCTGTGGTGCGCTTTCATCTCATGTGCAGATATCAATATCGAGTAGAGTTTTATTTCTCTGGTTGTTGGATGAGTTAAGCTGGTAAACATGCTTGTCTTCTAGGCGATTACGAATTAATTAATAAATGAATGAATGAATGAATGAATGAATGAAACACATGCTAATAGCCCGGAAGCTGCTTATCTTGGACACCTGGTGATTTCTCCACCCTAGAAGAGTCAGATGTACAGCCTGCATTCACCCGAGAGCAAATTCAAAAATTTATATCCATATGGATCAGAACTGCCTTTTTTGAGACAACCTGAAACCTAGTCAGTAACATTTTTTTTTTTTTTTTTTTTAATCAACGTATATTTTTATTTAAAAAAATATATAAAATGACATTTATCGATAAATGCTATATATACAGATCCTACAGACCGTTGTATTTCTTCAAATGCGTGTGACTTTACCAATGATCGATCATATTTAGAATGTCCTATGAGGGTTCTTTTTTGAAAACCTGCCAGATTGTAAAAATATAAAACTTACTTTATTCGTATTTGAGATTTAGCAGTACGCATTTACAGTAATGCACTGCAGATCTCTAAAATAGGAAGCCTAGAGTATAATTTCTACTAACTCTAATCCCTGATCTAAGCATAATTATTAGGACAGATCATGACTAAAGAAAAGCTAAATTATTGTAGACCCGTGCAACATCAGATTAAAAAAACACGTCCACTTGATTACAAATTGTAATCATGTATGTTATGAAGAATTTTACATTTTCTACATTTTTCTAGATCCGGTCACAGGTGATGATGGTGCTTTGGCTGTAGCTCTGCCTTCCTTCACAGATGATTATGCTGGTTTAGTTCAGCTCGGGCTTTCTTGTGTTCTTGCGCACCCAGCAGGGCTTCCGTCCGCCCCATACTATCATGGCTCTCTCTGATTTGGAGAGGTGAGATGGAATTCAGAGTGTGCGTACGTTGTCAAAGCTGCTTTGTCTTCACACTGAGATGCCTGATTGCTCATGATTGGTGAGCTACTCAAGGCACCTGCCCCATTCATTGCTATTCCTTTTTTTTTTCCACCGGTTATAAATCTTACATGGACCATCTTTGCATTTTTTTAATCATGCTGATGACTTCAGTTGCTTTACATTGTAGCTCTAGACTTTGTTCTTCTTGCATTATAATCACTTGATCTTTACAGACTCCAAATGTGAGTCCGATTTTGTAAGATTGCTTATATACTAGATTAAATGCGACTCCGCTCAGTACTGGTGGTTGATTTTGTGTAAATCCACTATTTTTTTTTACCTACTGAAGAATGACAAAAAAACCCAAAATGGTCTTTTGGGAACATTGTGCCAGCATGGTTCAGTTCTACCTGTCCACTTAGAAGAAAGAATCCCTGCAAATCAATACAAAGTCTTTCTGACCGATCACCTCTATCCTATAATGAAACTTTTCTGTCCTGATGGGATATCTCTAAGCCAAAATGTCCAAAATGGAAGATTTTGGACTGACATATTAGACTTCAGTGCTCTCCACCATCATCATAAAAGCACCAGTCACATGAATATCTTTTGGAAGAATATTTTGCATGGTGTTCATCGCAACAGTACACCTCCTGTAAACTCAATACTGAGACACATTGAAGCTGTTCTGGTGGCTTGTTGTAGCCCAACACTTTAATAATACACTTATGTTGTTGTTTTTGTCATCACCTGTTCTGTATGTCGGACAGAAATAAAATAGAAGGAAGGACATGACTATGAGGCATTGGTGGTTAAGGTAAATGTGGATTGTCCACCATTAATATCACATTAAAATAAACCTGTGATTTCTCTCATTTTGTTCCTTCTTTTTTTTTCTATTTGTTGCTAAAAACCAACATCTGCAAATCTATTTGGCTGAATTCTAACAGCACATTTTTCACTCCCCTGAAAAACATAATATATATTTGAATTAAAAAATACGTCTTATCTTAAAGCCATGTTTAGGATTTGATATCTTCGAACATATTATTCCCAGCCACATGCAATTTGGTAGACATGACGACCAACTTGTTTTCTATCTGTCTAAATACTCAGAAGACACCACAGAAGGCCAAGGTCTTCAAAACATGCAAAATGTCCAGGCCTAAGTGATTATTAATGACTTGTACACTTATACAATTTAATAGATGAAGATATTAAAGGTCACAATTAGTCCTGTATAAGTTATTGACTGACTCAAAATCTGAGGTTTAGAATTTAAAATATTAACAAAATTAATGGATACGTTTAAAAGTTTGCAATATTTGGACGTCCCCAGATGGTGATGTTGGCCCAGTAGTAGAATTATGTGAAATGTGTTTAAAGTATATTCATGTTGCCAAGCAACAAATACAAGAAGAATGAACAATATTTGACACCCACAGCAGCAACCCTAGCTGAATAGACATGGACTGACCCTACCGTTTGCTGTTATAGAAAATCAATCAACACCTCTGAACCGCGGATTCTTCTTTTTTTTCTAAGAAGAATGTTTTTCTTTCTGGGTTGGCATGTCATCGCTTATTTATTACATAACGTTTATGTATTTATTGCATAATTTATTCATATATACATTTAGTACATTGTACATGTCTTCCATATAGTGAGCCACTATAAACTCCCTAACTAATAAGTTAACGTCTTAACTAATTAATTCTTAGCAGGAAGTTCTTTTCCATTGGGATTGTGAAAAGCGGCATAACTACTTCTTATTGTTATTATTTCAATAGCATACTTTTTTTTTTTTTTTTGCCAAGCCTCAGTGCTCTCCAAAGCAGGCCTTCCTCTGTTTTGTCCCAGGCATCCAGAGTGTCGTTGGCAGCTATTTTCATCAATCAGCTCAATAATTTTTGGGTCTAATTTCTCCTGGCTGCCGTACATTTGTCATCAGCCGGGTGTCTGGTGTTCAGTACCGTCAGCTGTTGGTGGATGTGTGTTCGGCGCTGTAGATGAACGATTCTGTCTGATGCAGTTTGTTACATCCAAGCCAGAGGTCACATGAGTCAAACCATTGAAGGGCCTAATGAATGGGGAATAAATAGGTTTTCTGCATTACCTTTACTGTCGACTGGAGCCTGACTAGAGGCAGCAGGCCCGTTCCCTACCATTACGTCAAGTCCTGTTCTTTTTATGGATGTGCCGATATTACATTTTCATATTACGGTAATTGTCTAACCTTCTTTTTGATTTATGATATGATGTATCCGTTTTCTTTAACTGAATTTAAGGGTTTGCGCTGTTCCTGGGTGTCCATGAAATCCGTCTCAAGTGATTTTTTTTTACTTTGAAAATCATGCCTATATTTTTTAAAATAAATGATTGTGCCTTTTTCTACTTCTCCAGTGACTCAAGTTCTCTTACCTTGAAAATCATTTCTGCTTAGAAGAATAATATGCAGTTTGAGATGTAGCCCGTGTATATCCATTGTGCTACATGTTTATTGGTCAGCACACGCCAATGACAGTAATTTATTTAAAGGAATCTCTCGTGTGAGGCTTATCTTGCATTTAAATGTAAAGACTTTTTAAAATAAATCTCTTGCTTGACAGATAAAATCTGTGGTTTTAAAAAGCATGTAAAAATACGGAGAGTTTTTCACGTCCGCTGAGATGAAGGGAAAAATTCTCTTCTTACAGTCAACTTTCACAATATAATCCTTCTAATAGTACTGTTTGGATGTGATAAGATATCCAGACTTGTGCCTGTTAAGTAGTGTTGCCAGAGGAGGTTTGTAGTAATTATGATCAATTTGCAAAGGGATGAAAGAAACATTCTCTGTGTAAATCACTAAGATCGGCGTGTCTTAATTATGTACATGGTTGTCTGACGGAAAATCCCATGCGTACTGTTTACACTTCGTTTTATTGCAAACTGATTGTTTTGTCATTTCTCATCACCGCTTTTACCACAGAGGAGTTGAATTCTCGAATCTGATTGGTCGGAAGGTGTGCATTGTTCTTGTATGACGGTATACGTTGCTAACGGTTCTAATTAGCATCAGTAGCCGTGTTAACATTAACATGCTTGAAATAACCAACTAACACGTGAATTTGGAAAAACTCAGATATCACAAAAAGCACTTTTACACTCAAGTGTGGTGGATTTTCAGACGATTTAAGAGGATAAAGTAATATTTCACTCCAAAAAGAAACCTTTCGCATTTGTCTATTTCGCATTTAAGTCACATGATAGAGCGAAGATCAAATGGAAACACCACCTTTCTGAAAAAAAAAAAGCACCTAGAGAGGAGAAAACCCAGCTTAAATCGTATTACTTTACTTAATGGAAACACGGACCATTTGCAATTGTTTTGTACTTTTTCAGATATTTCTATTTTGCGCAACACTGCACTGGAAACCTGGCTATTGTTGCTACAGTGACCACTCCTACACAAGGATGCTGCACATAATCTATCCATCCATCCATCCATTATCTATACCGCTTTATCCATCTGGGTCTCGGGGAAGGTGGAGCCAATCCCAGCATCTTGGGGTGAGAGGCGGGGTACACCCTGGGCAGGTCGCCAGTCCACCACAGCGCCGACA
>JAQQZR010001887.1:0-10255 GCA_030068235.1 Notoglanidium macrostoma
TTTTAGAACTCGCTAGGGGGGTGACGCCTCTTAGGTGCATTCCTTCAGCACTGACACAGTTAATTTCTGCTTCCTACCACGTCATTCATACCACTCCTACTACTGCTCTCCTACCCTATTCGAGCGCGTGCGCATTCCCCTGCCTGGTTACCCCTTTCAATGCGGAAGTGAAAGTCACACTCGGCTGCGCGCTGCCGCGAGCTCCCCTCCCTCCACAGTCTTCAAGATTTTCATTAATACGCACTTATGTCTCCCTTACTCTTTCCCATGCGATTTTTTGCACGACGCGATATAGTTTTTACTTTTAAACTTACTTTTCCAGTCTAATTTTAATTTCGCCTTTTTCTCGCTTCGGGACGGCTCTAGGTGGCCGCTAGAAACATCGCCGCTGCAAGGTCGCTTTTATATATATACTTGTTTTGTACCTGTATTACGTGATATTGTACTTGTTTTACGGGAGGCAGCGCTCCTGTTACCTTTAATATTTTGTGATGATTCGGAGATCTGTTCTCGCTTACTCGCTTACTTTTAAACTCTAAGTGCGCTTTTAATCTAATCACATTTCCAAGATTTTGTTCCCTTTATTCTTTTCCTTTTTGTTTATGAATCTATTAAAAACGGCAGACGAATTATCTCATTTTCCCGCATCTAATTAATTTTAATCAAAACTTGTATGCTTCCAAATTTCTCGCACTTTTAGTCACTTATATTTATAAGGCATCTAGATTAAAATTCCCGTTAACTAACCACCCACATGACAATATCATGTACACAGACACCCATAATTACATTTTTCACCCACATCCTTCTTACTTTAAACGTGTAAGGTATTGTGTTACCTTATTTTCTCACACATGTACATACACAAACATACAAACAATTATCTCCGCAGTTCAGTTGATCGCTTCAATGAATAATACCCAATACAGGTCACAAATTTTCAAGGCGGGGTTACCTCCTTTTTTATTTTAGCAGTAACATAATAAACACGGTTATATACTTAATCAGTTTAAACACGGCTCTCACGCTTATTCAGCGCATCCGCGTAAATATTTAAACTGGAAATTATTAATAGGAATACTCTATCTCCACTTTCTTCTCCTTATTTGATCAACTTACTGCAACTAGGAACACTAAGGAAATGTCATGTTCGCGTGAGAATGCCACGCCAGAACCGTCTCTCTAGCTGCCCTGGCAAAACCAGTCACACACAGAAACACACACACAACTCAGAGCGAGCCCCTCCTTTTCCCCCGCAACTCTGCGTTACTCAAGCAGTTTCAATTCGATTCTGCACAACACAAACACATACGGAGAATCATTATGCAGAGCTAATTTTCATAACTAATTCTTCGCGGACGCCGTCTGACATCCCCTAGCCAAACGATCTGTACATACCTCGCATCTCAATCATTCATCCACACTCATGAGACACACACAAAACATTCGTTCCCGTTCCCCTTTCCATTATACAGTACACAAACGGTGTTAACCTCTTGTTAGCTGGAGTCTTTGGCTGTCGACATCCATCAAAGGCCATGTTAACGTGGGCACTACCGCTTGCTGGCGCCGGCCGGAACGCGATGGCCCGCGATACCCATTCACACAGACCTAATTTATAGCGCTGACCCTCAAGCCCGCCTGGATTAGTCAAACGAACGCATCACACGAACGTATCACCCACACCTCCACTTGGCCTTTCCAGGAACTTTTAAAACCGAGTCCAACATTAGGGCCCCCGTGGTCTCCCAGTTTGCACGGGTCCAAGCAACAATTTTCTTTTCTTCTTCCCCCTTCTTCATACCGCGCAAGCTAATTTAGCGCCAAATTCGCTTACCTATCTCCATTATTCTACATTCCCGCTTACCTATCATAGTTTCACCCACTTCTAATTCAAGGCCAGACTGCACTTACCCCAAGAAGATTACAATAATGTTATTATAATCGACGAGAGACGCCAGGAGTAAGTTATTTTTACATAAAAAAATTACAGACAGACACATAAAACGCAGACAACACAGCAGAGCCGGACCAACCAAAAATTCGTGATATATGCGCATATCATAATATTTTCATCAACAATTTCAAAGCATTATTACTTTAATTTGCCATACTTGAGTTCGTGGACTCCTGGGACACGTTCACATATCCATTGAACCAAGGCAGTTTAGGCTTCAACTCATACAAATGGTAGCATAATTCTGCTTACATTAGTGATGGTTTGTGGCCACGTGAGTTGACCCAACTGCCTGGAACTGGACAGTGAACTTGAAAGTCCCACTGGGGCCCCACGTTGGGCGCCAAATATGTTATGGCAAATCGGGTCCAAATTTCACGAGATGAACAAATTACCAGGAGTCAAACTTCAATGATCAATGTTTAATTGGTCCAGAGAGTTCAGGTACAGTAACACATAGACAATGGTCCCCCAGAGAGAAGAAAGACCCCGACTCTTGGTTATCCACCCCTATATATACCTGTTTAAAGATAGTAACCCAGCTCTAGGGGCGTGACATGTCCCAGGTGACCCTGCCGCCTCGTGATCAATTTCCGAGAATTTGTACCGTTTACTGCCATGGAGGGGGCTATGCCCCCCTCCTTTTCACACTTTATCTATGGTCGAATTGGGTTTGTGGTATCTAATTTCTCGATTTTGCAGATGCAGTGGCCTCTCCTATGATATGCTGCGCCTCTTAACATATCCAGAGCATTCACCTGTGGCATATGTCCAGGTGCACCTTTCCCAAACCAATTCCTATTACCACTGGCTATTTTTTAAGCATGCTTATATCGACTTTAAAGATCATGTAATCAAGCGCATTTACCTCATACTATGAATCTGCAATTATGCTGGCTCTGCAAAAGCATGAGTAAGGGATAATCTTTAAGCTGACATCTGCACACACTTGCGCACACACATTGGGCCGAGGTGTTAACTAGAGCTGTTTTTAGCAGGACAAGGGTCTCATTCTGCATCGAGCCTGTCTGGCCTACGGTGTGAGATTTCACACCTTTAATCTGAGCTGATGGCCCTGTACACACTCTGCCATTCTTCATATAACCACAAGTGCACAGAAGCATGAACATAAACAAAAGTTCACACAAAGTTTAATACATCACAAAGTTTAATACATGGAATTCTTCCACAGTTTTCTGTAAACAGTAGAATGATGTGCTTTACGAAAAAGCTCTACCTTGATCTCATCTATCCACAAGACATTCTCCCAGAAGGATTTTGGCTTCCTCAAGTACATTTTGGCATACTATACCTCTCATTTGGTTAACTTTGACTTCCCCTGAATGTACATGAATTCTTTTAATGGAAAAAATTCAATAGTTTCTGAACAGTTTACTCTGCTGCTCCAAAACAAGTATTCCTACATCAAGCAAGTCAAATAAATATCACTCATGCACATTTCATTTGGTCTTCTTCATTTCCTTAAAATTAGGAATTCCTTTGATTTAGTACTTTTATATTGTTATAACAAAGATAATTCACAAGTAACCATGCACCCAGCTCTAACCAGCATCCCAGTAATTCAATTTCAAAATATGCCTTTCTAATTTGCTGCTACAAATACACCATATCTAGGTTATTTAATTTGTTCATTAAATGCTTTATTAAAATTCCTTTACTGATAGCTAGGAAAAAAGGGTGACAGTAAATCTGACGGTTCCACACGGAGAATTGACCTGAAATTTACTGAACATCTCAGTGTGTTCATCTGTGCTGTGGATGTTAATGGGCCTCCTCCTGGTGATGCCAGCCATGCTCCATTGAAAAGGATAAGAATGTGGAAGATGTAGTTCCAGTCATTATTTATTTTCCATCACTGCTGTGTAAAAAAGAATTAAATGGAGGGAGAACTATCAGTAGCTAAATATAAAATAAAGATTTATACCAATATAATTTAGGAGGAATACATGTAAATTCAGAGGAAGTCAAAGTTGACCAAAGTATCTGTAAAGATTAGCTGTAGCTCTGTGGGTAGAGCACTGGCCTTGTAAACCAGGGGTTGTGAATTCGTTCCTTACTGGAGCCTCAAAAAAAACAAAACAAACAAAAAAAAAAAACCCAGCCACAGGAGTACACAATCTACTGTATTTCTGCATGCTGGTCCAAAGCCCAGAAAAAAGGAGGGTGGCTTTTAGGATTAACTAAGGATTCATTAAAATAAGTAATAACTAATAAATGTATCCTTACATCTTGACTTCATGGGGCATAATAATGTTTATTTTACATAGCCATTAAGAACACTTCGTCTGAAAAGAGACTACAGCATCATTATTAAGAAAAACAGGTGATATTTGAAGATTTTAAATCTGCTGAGAAGTTAATCATGAATTTACCTTACAATCTATAATTAAGGCAAACCTGCATTGTCACCAAATAAGAACCTTCATAGTGCAAATGATTGTAATTGTAATTAATTATATTAATTCCATGAATTGACAAAACCAGTAACAAGTAATTAATAGTTAATAATTACATTTATTAATGGCTGTGTACACATGGCTGTGTGTTAATAGTATATATGCTTCATTATTTCATGTCGCTCAAGTATTAGCGCATGTATTAATTAATCATCAAGTAAGAATCAGTTCACACATTAATATATAGTTATATTAGTTAGTTGTGAACCCATATTGTAAAGTGTTACCGAAATGTCTAGAGAAGAAAAGCATCTCCAAAGCGCAACACATTGGACATTGAGGTGGATGGGCTACAACAGAAGAAGACCATGTTAGGTTCCACTTCTGTCAGCCAATAATAAAAGGCTGCATTGGGCACAGGCTAACAACAGCTGGACAGGTGAAGACTGAATATCATAGCCTGGTCTGATGACTCTCAATTTCTGCTAAGGCACACAGATGGTAGGGTCTGAATTTGGCACCAACATCATGAATCCATGGAATCAACTTGCCTTGTGTCCACAGTCCAGCCTGGTGGCGGTGGTGTGGGGAATGTTTTCTTGGCACACTTTGGGCCCATTATATCAATCATAACTTGAATGCCACAGATTTTGATTATTGTTGCTGAACATGTGCATCCCTTCCAACATGATAATGCACCATGTCACAAAGCAAAAGTCATCTTGAACTGGTTTCATGAACATGACAATGTGTTCAGTGTACTTCAATGACCTTCCCAGTAACCAGATCTGAATATAATAGAACCATATTGGCATGTGGTAGAACAGCAGAGTCACAGCATTAAAGTGCACCTGAAAAAGGACTGTTTCCAACATCTTGGGGAATCCATGCTAAGCTGTGTTTTGAGAGAAAGAAAGGACCTACCTAGTATTAGGTCCTATTAAAGTGCTTAGTGAGTGTACATCAGAATTTCAGCCATCATTTCTTGACATTTACATCTAGATGTGTTAAACAACTTAGGCAGGTTCAAACAAAAGGTGCCATGTTCTATTTTTCAAGTGATCAAAATATTGAAACATGCAAACAAAATATTAGCAAATATTATTGAAACAATGTTGACAGGTGTTTACTTTTAGAGAATTAATGCAGAAATCTAAAGAAATTTTTTCTGGCAATTTACAGAAAATGCATCCAATCTAATTGGGAGGAACTTTATCATGCAACAAGGTGACCCAAAACATACTGCCAACACAACAAGGGACGTCAAAAGTGGGGGAAAAAATAGAAGGTTTTAGACTGGCCAAGACAATCACTCAGTTGAGCATGCAATTTCAGCTTATAAAGAAGAGACTGAAGGGAGAAACCTGAAAACAAAACTGAAAGAAGCTGTGGTACAAGTATGGGAAAGCATAAAAAAAGAATAATGCAAGAGTTTGGTGATGTCAGTGGGTCACCTGTTTAATGCCATTACTGCAAGCACAGAATATATGCAACCAAATATTAAGCATTGTTTTTCTAATTAACTTTAAGACTATCTGTTCCAATAGTTTTGCCAACCCAAAAATTGTGGTCAGCCACCAAAGGTGCTATGTTTTAAGTCATAAAACAAATATCATGAAATAAATGCTGAAATTCTGAGCCATCTTCTCATTTTCATCTTTTGAACTCAAACCCAAATGACCTCAGTATATAGCCACAGTGTATATGTAGTTTAAAAAACAAACAAACAAACAAAAAACAGAACTGGCCTTGCCATTCCAATGTTTATGGAGGGTTCAGTACATTCTTGCAAAAAAGAAAGTACTCCCTCCTTCAATTCTATGTTTTTATTCATCAGGGCCTAAATAACAATTGTGTGGTCCTCACCAACTTTTATAAACAAATAAATAAATTCAGGTGACAACAAAAACACAACAGATTTCAATATGTAGAAATACATATTGGTACATATTAGTACAATAACATGTACTAAATTTGCTGGGATGCCCATCCCTGGGGAAGAATGGCAACTGTCTAGAAGGCTTTCCAGTTATAAACAATGCTTCTTACTGTAGAATAGTGAGTTTCAAACTGTTTGGCGATAACCTTCTAATCCTTCCCAGGTTGATGAACAACAGCAATTGCTTCTCTGAGGTCATGGCTGATATCCTTTCTTCTCGGCATGATGTAGACAAACACCTGAGTGCTTCAGAACGCCACCAAAAGTTCAGCTTTTATAGTGTTAGGGTTCATACTTCTTGAACTAATCTTTTTTGTTACACCTGGATGCTAATTACTCTCTAAATGATTGTAAGTAGGAAAGGAACACTTGTTTTTCCTATCTGGTTTCTCAATGTTGATATACTTTTTGGGGAAAAATTACTACATATCAGTATAATAATAATCAGTTATGTTTTTTGTTGTTCTTATTGATACCAAAAAGACATTTGTTTGTTTTGAGAAGCTGGAGAGGAACACGCAATTGTTATTGAGGCCCTGTTAAATAAAAACAGAGTTGAAGGAAGGTGTATTTTCTTTTCCCCATGACTGCATATGTAGAGCAAAATATGTTGAACTGTCAGTAGTCCAGAGTGCAGCATCCAGGCTTGATACCTCAGCACTGTAATAGATGAAGTGTTGAAGTCTCAATATTGTGTTTATAACTGTAACTCTGTAACTGAAACACATCTTCTACTGGTGCCAACAATATGACACTGATTACTGGCTCAGTACAGAGCTCTAATGGCTTTGGTATTTCTAATGTTTTTTTCTTTGATTTGTTGCTCCCTCCTTGTCCGTGTGAACTCTGACACTTATGTCTGCCAGAGTACGGAAGCCCAGAAAGGCCATGCATTATTCCTTTTGTTTTCCTTGTTATCTCATGATAACAAAAGTATTTCTTAAGAACATTCTCCTTCAGCATCAATAAAGTATGTCTGTCTGTCTGTCTGTCTATCTATCAATGGGCATGTCCCAGATCCTTAAATTGACTGGTAATGAAACTGATAATTTACAGAGGGATCTTGGTCCACTCCAACCATGCAGAATTCTTCAAGCTCATTTATATTCTTAAGTTTCTGCATGTCAACTTCCCACTTCAATTAAAACCACCAGGTTTCAATAAAGTTAAAATAAAAGAATGGAAAAAAAAACTTTCTATTTTGTTTGTTTTTCTTTAACAATTTCTCTATTGATTTGGATGTAGTTTTAACTGCTTATGTATTTTTATTCCAATTTGGGGTGTTTGGGGTGTTATGACACAGACCAGCTGCCCAGTATTCATTAGAGTAGATGATTGACCCACAAATATGGGAAAACAAGAGACAGATTTTTGTTGACCTGCACAAGTCAACTAATGGATATATTGTAAGCAATGGATGTATAGCAAGTCACAGAACTATCTATTAGATGCACCTCAATAACAACACGCTGTTTGGAAGGGCTGCACAAAAGAATCCCTTCTTGAGACCATCTCATAAAATGCAGCAACTGAACTACAATGTGTCATAGGAACTACAGTTGGAATAGTGTGGTGTTGTCACAGAAGACCAATTTTCTTGGCCATGAACAGCACTGGCATGTTTGGTAAATAAAGGGAACTAATACCCACTATAAATTACGGTGATGGATCTTTTATGCATTAGGACTGTTTCGTGGCAAGTGGTCTGTTGAAATCATGAAATCTGCTAAATATTAGGATATTTTAGGCCACAGCCTGGTTGTCTCAGCGAGGAAGTTAGGTCTTCGACATTGAAGCATGTTTTTGCAAGATAATAACCCCCCAAACATGAGCAAGCAAGAGAAATTTTTTGTATAATAGGAGATTAGGCTGAATGAAAAGTATATCTTTAACCAGAACACTTCTTTCAATGTTGTTAATTATCTGGCAATGCACAGATGATGGGTCTCACTTTTAGTATTTATTAAAGTAAGTATTTAACACCCAACAAAATAATCATTTCAGTTAAATGTTATGACAGAAATCAACAAGAGGAGAGATAATCAGTCAAGACACAGGAATTAACAATCAACCAACAAAGAGGAAGGTAGGGAAGGGTTGGGGAGAATACCACATTTATTTGACTTCTGTCAGGAGACTATATGCACACCAACTAATAATGGATTCTTTACAGAGCCCATTAACACCATGAGTGTAAATCAATAAAGAAATAGTAGAACATGGTAACAAATTTTAGTTTGGCTTAAGTAAATCTAACTGTAGCTCATGAACTAGCCACATGGCATTTTCTTATTTTAAGTGTAGGGACTTCTAAAATGTATATTTTGTAATGCACCAAGCAATGGCATGAATAGTAACACAGATATCCCAGATTAAGGGCAAAACCTTTTATAAAGCTTGTACAAATGCTACCATGGACATATTGAAGGTCCTCAATGGAACTTTGTAAAGGATGCACAAAAAAAGTCTTATAACCTAAGGTGGTACGTAGCAACATAATATAAAAATGTACAGGCTTTGCAAAAAATTAGTTATAACAACAGTTAATGCTTGGTTGAATCATACATCATGGACTTCAACTATCCAGTTACTTTAGAGAATTATCACATATCAATGGCAAAATACACTTATCCTGCCATCTGCCTGCTGAATTAATCAGTATAATTTAGCTTAGTGGATTAGCTTTAAGGGATTCCAAAACCTCAAATATTGTTTCAAAAAGGGAAGAATTCATGCAGGTTTAACTATTGGTCAAAATGTTTCTTTGGCAGCACTTTCCTGGTGTGTTCAGTGCATGCAGTATGATTATCTTAATGCAGTACACTGGCATTTGCACAACCCTCAGGAGATCAAAATAGATTTAATTTCTAAGCTACAAACCCAATAGCGAAAAGATTGAACATGTACTGTATATACAGGTGGGAAAATCCTATCCAAAACACAATTTTAAACATTTTATCTTGATTACCTGTTTTGTTCTAATATGTGAAGACATCTTTGCTAAATTTTGCATGTCAAAAAAAGCTTTAAGCATTAACCATTGCCAAAACCATACATAAACTTTTATATGAGAAAAGTGCTATTAAATTGAATTGCTTCTATTAACTTGCAAAAAATTTACAAGTTAGGTCTTCGACAATGGTGATGTAAAATGAGCATATACATTTTTGTATGAAGGAGGCATGTCTTACTACTTTTAGATTCACCAACTGTGCATAGACCGAATAGAAAACCCAGAGTCAAAACTAGCCTGAAATATGTTTTGCTTGCATGGTGAATATGGTAGTCTGGAAGTCATTTGTTTTACTTTATATAAAACATTAAATCAGTATACCTTCTATATCAGTCTTTTGCTTCACACTGCTGTCAGTCACTGTTTGTTCCATATATTGATGGTAAATGCATGATTACCAAATCTGTCAACTTGACAGATGTCTGTAGCTTTTTAAGATAATTACTTTGTGTATTTTTTTAGAAGGCAAATTATACTGCTGTTGAAAACTCTATTATCATGAACCCTGAGTCTTTTTGTGTTCAAATCTCATACTCCTGATTTAGAGCATGGAGCTCAACATAGCTAGCACATGGGCAAAACATAGCTAATATCTACAACTAATATAGCTATTATCAACACCAAACAGTGCACCAAAGCAAGTGCTATTTGAACAGTGGATAGATGGATAAACAAGAACTGGACTAAAATGCTCAACAGGATGATCTGTAGCATTTACAGCTAAACAGAATGACTGGTGAAAGAAGACGTGTATTATTACGAAATCACTTAGTCCAAAATATGAACTTCTTTCCTCTTCACACCTACTAGAAATGACAATCTGCCATTCAGATGAACTTTAAAGCAACAACTTATTTTATATACAGTGGGATGCGAAAGTTTGGGCAACCTTGTTAATCTTCATGAATTTCCTGTATAAATCGTTGGTT
>JAQQZR010001888.1:0-10252 GCA_030068235.1 Notoglanidium macrostoma
TTTTCATACCTTGTCCAAGGCATTCAATTATTTCGTGCTTTTCGACAGCAGAGAGATCCTTTCTCTTTCCCATATTGCTTGAGAATGGTGGTCTGCTTAATAATGTGGAACGTCCTTCAGTGGTTTTTCCTTTAATTGGGCTCACCTGGCAAACTAATTATCACAGGTGTCCGAGATTGATTTCAGTGATCCATAGAGCCCCAAGACAATACCATCCATGAGTTTAATTGAAGATCAAAATATTTAATCTTTACCACACTTAAATACAATTTGCAGAATAATTTGGAACGTTTATATGTGTGTATATTTATATATATATTTTGATTAATACACATTGGTTCATGTATCTATATATTGGTTCAAATAAATTGGATCAAATTTATTGGTTCATATGTATTGGTTTCAGTGTTGTTACTCAAAAAAGTAATGTATTACATATTACTCACTATGTTAAAAAAATATAACCGTTCTTTACTTCTTTATTCTCAACAGCCTAAATAAAAGCAGATAACAGGCTGGCCTTGATAACACCTTAATAAAAACAAAAACTGCCTCAAAAATAGGCCGATCAATAAACAAAATAGCCTAGGCTAATGTAAAAGAAGTAGCCTTAACGCAACTTAAAGCATGAATGGTCTCAACATTAAAATAATAGGCTGAATCAAATAAAATATAATTTATTCCTGGGAGAAGAGAAATACTGTTTTTTTTTTAAAAGAGATACTCTTTTCTTCATGTAACGGTACACCTGTAAAGTAGATCTTTTGGGAAAAGTTTTAATCACAGTTTCATATCAATGTGTTGGGAACTTTTGAATAGTAACCATAACCATAGTAAATTATCCATTGACTGGCAGCCTGCATAGCCGGTAACCATAACAACCAAACCAGCTCGACCGTCCACCCAAAGTTACCCTTGTTCAGGGCAAAAGTATCCAATGCCACAAACATTTGTTTCTGAGAAAATGACTCCTTGTTCTTTTCTAGGCCTGAAAATATGCAAACGTCTTTACACGTTTGGTAACCGGGGTATAAGCGGGATAACGGCCGCAGAGGAGTCCTGTTATATGAAGTTATTGAACTTGGCGGAGAAAACTCCTCTCTGCTTTTGGTCGGGGAATTCTTAATGAATTCATCCATCGAGTCGGTATATCAGGTCTCCTCAGCGGCTGTTATCCTTTACACACTGGCCTTTCTACCATTAGTGTGACTGGAAATAGCGCTGTGGCTATGGTGCCTGGAGTTGACTGGAGCAGGCTTTATGACTACAGTCAGAATAGACTCTATTGCTGGAACCAATATGTTGGTTCATGAAATAACCTCTGGGACTGTTTTGGCTGGAGCTCGCTCAGAGATTGTGGAGGCTGGACCTGTAACAGGATGTGAAACTGAAAATGAATCTGTGGCTTAAACAAGAACAGTATTTGTGGCTCAAACTGGAACTGTCTCTGTGGTTTGAAAAGGAACAGTCGCCTGTAACTTGAACAGGAGCGGGGCTCTGGCTCGGCGAATGTGGCTGAAGTGAGTCCTGGCTCGGCGACTGTGGCTGGAGTGGGCTCTGACTTGGGTTCAGAAGAAAACCTGGACTTGGACTCAAGCATGGGTTTGGACCTGGATTTGGGCTTGGTTTCAGGTAAAATCTGGACTCAGACATGAACTTGGACTTGGACTCAGGCGTGGACTTGGACTTGGACTCAAGTCAAGTCTATTTGTATAGCACATTTCATATGACAGGCATAGAGTCAATGTGCTTAAAGAGAGCAAAGAACAACCCGGACTTATTTTATAAGAGTAAAATTGATTCTAAGATTCAAAGAAGAAGACTTGCAAGAAAAGATGTTTTAGTCTATTCTTAAATGAATCTATTGATGGAGCAGACCTAATTTCATGTAGTATGGAATTCCCAAGTCTGGGAGCATAATGACTGGAGGCACCTTGAGTTGATTTAGAGTTCATTTTAGGGACAGTGAGGAAACTGTTAACTGATGACCTGAGCAACATAAGTGGTGTGTATTCTTTAAGCATATCATCAATATAGGTGGGAGCGAAGTCATTCAAAGATTTAAAAACAATAAGAAAGATTTTAAAACCAATTCTTTGTTTTATTGGAAGCCAATGGAGGAAGATTAAAATTGAAGTAATGTGTTCGGTTCTTTTTGTTTTAGTTTGTACTCTAGTAGCAGCATTCTGGATAAGCTGAAATTTATTCAACAACTTATTCAGTCCAGCAAAAAGTCATTGTGTATATTAAGCTAATTCAGAATACTGTTCTAACCAATGTCACTGGGCACTTTATTAGGAACACCTGTACACCCACTCATTCATGCAGTTATATACTCAGCCAGAAGGGGTTTAATGACAGATAAATGGTATAACAGACTGATGGGGTAAATTATAAAGAGATAAGATGGTGAAAGTTTAATAGAGTTATTAATTTTCTTTAAAAAATTGTGGTTTTTCCTTCTCTAATGTAGGCACAGGAATAGTTACTTTGTTCAATTACTCAGGTCAGGTGAATTAATTTGAATAAACTTATTGGACCTTAATTCAGCTTTGACTTTTTATTTCTTTACAAATACATGAGCAGGTGAAAAAGAAATACCTTGGGTTAGGGTTAGGGATCCATCTATCCATCCATCCTACCAGTCAAAAGTTTGAACACACCTACTCATAGGTTTTTCTTTATATTTTTGGTTTCGACATTGTAAAGCATTACAGAATACATCAAAACTTTGACGCAACACGTATGGCACATACTGAATTATGTGGTAAACAAAGTGTAAGACCCCCAAAAAAACAAAATGTTTCATATCTTAGATTCTTCAAAGTAGCCAACATTTACTGTGATGATACAAACGACATTATCTTAACCAGTTTCATGAAGTAGTCACCTGGAATGCATGTGTGTTTAGCCGTTCCATTAAAGAAAAATTCTTGCTAGTTTATCCATAGAGTTAGACAAAATCTGTTTGCTATTCCTGAGCAAAATGTGTTTTTTTTTTATTAACAGAAAATATTTTATTGTGCACTGCCTAGCTCCCTTGACTTGTTAGTGAGAACTGATCACTTGTGCAGTTAATTAACACTAATTTGGTTGTCTGGATTTTTTTATTTTATTTTATTTTTTACTTATACTTACATGATCTACAAAGTGTAGCATTCAGGTGGGACGAGGTGGTTGAAACCACAAGTGCAGCGGCGTGCACGAATGGAGAGAGAGCCAATGGTCTTACCGGGGAATGGTTGGGGTGGAAGCGGCATGTGTAGTCCGGGCAGATGTAGCGCGGGTAGCAGTAAGGCAGAGAGGGAGCAGTCTATGCTGTGCTGGCGCAGAGTATCCGACGCGTGCTGCGGCACGAGCGAAGTCGGAGCGTGGACCGGAGTGTGATGCAGTAAGTCCAGCGGGAGATAAAACGCGGAACTAAAACGAGCAAACACTATAGCGGAAATGTAACGGCATTTGGAAAGAAATGCCAAAACAGACCATAACTGGGAAACGGGAACCAGGATCATTTCGAGAGGAAATACACTCGTGGAAAAGTGTAGAGCTAGTAGTATGAATCGTGCTAGAATTAATGAACGAGCAAAGAATAGTCCTGGACTTTCGTGTTTATATCCCTTGACCCGGAAGTGGGACTTTGACCCCGGATGTAGATGTCCGTGCATTCGATGCTGTAGCGAAGTGTGGAGCATCCACTCGAGTAGTTCTTGTAGGGAGAGCGGAAAGCACGACAGAATCCCCCCTCAAAGGGCCAGCTCCCGACGGCCCAGCCAAGTGTCATAGAATTCCTGAATGAGGACAGGGTCGAGAATGTCCCGGCGAGGAACCCAGGACCGGTGCTCAGGACCATAGCTCTCCCAATCCACTAGAAATTCATAGCCCCTCCCATGGCGACAGACCTCCACCAACTTGCTAACCGTGTAGGCAGGTTCCCGGTCAATGTCCCGAGGAGGTGGAGGTAAGGTGGCGGGCATGGATAATGGGGAGGAGAAGGCTTTACGAACGTGTGAGACGTGGACCACCGGGCTGGTGCGGAGGGTACGTGGAACGGCCAGTTGGTACAAGATGGGGTTAATGCGACGGACCACCTTGAATGGACCCACATAGCGAGACCCCAGTTTGCGACTGTCCGACGTTCCCGGGAGTCCTTTAACGGATACGTACAGCGGCGGCGATTAGCCCTGCGCTTGGTGGCATCCCTGGAAGCTTTGAGGTTCCGACGGACCTGTGCCCAAATTCGATGGAGTTGATTAACCATCAGCAACCCCGGTGACCGCCTCGAAAGGCGACATCCCAGTGGAAGAGGTGTAGAGTTGATTGTGGGCTAGTTCCGCCATGAGGAGATGCTTAGACCATGTGGAGGGGTGAGAAGAGCAGTAACATGTGATATTTGAGGAGTTCTTGGTTGACCCGTTCAGTCTGGCCATTGGATTGGGGGTGGGATCCGGATGTGGCCTGGGCATCCTTGGTCCAGAGTAGTGATCCAGGCTTACCTCGAAGCAAGGACGTGAGGGGATGGGCCACCAAGCTGTAGTTCCTTACAAAGAGTCAATCGAAATTGGCGAAGCCCAGGAAGCGTTGGAGCCGTTTGATGGTCCTAGGAACAGGCCACCGAGTGATGGTGGTAGTCTTAGCCGGGTCCATGGATATCCCTTGAGGGGAGATGATTAATCCGAGGAAGGATGTGGCGGTAGTGTGAAATACGCTCTTCTCCAACTTGAGAAAGAGCTGGTGCTGAAGGAGGCACTGGAGGACCTGTCGAACATGTTGGCGATGCGCCTCAAGGTTGGTGTAGAAAATAAGGATGTCATCTATTTAAACGAACACAAAACGTCCCAAGAAGTCCCGCAGGACGTCATTCACCAAGGCTTGAAAGGCTCCGGGGCTGTTACAGAGGCCAAAGTACTCGTAGCGGCCATTGGGTGTTATGAATCCTGTCTTCCACTCATCGCCCTCACGGATACGGACCAAGTGGTAGGTATTGCAAAGGTCGAGTTTAGTAAACACGGAAGCGCCCGAGAGACGTTCAAAGGCAGAGTTCATCAGTGGTAGCAGATATTTGTTTTTGATAGTGACCTGATTTAACCTGCGATAGTCGATGCATGGCCGGAGAGAGCCATCCATCAAGAATGGAGCAGGTGCGGGATAAGTGGAGGGTCTGATCAAGCTGTGGGCGAGTGCTTCAGAGATGTATTCCTCCACGGCCCAGGTTTCAGGCTTAAACAGGGAGTATAGGCGCCTCCTGGGAGGGGTGCTGCCCGGTAAGAGATCGATGGCTAGATCAAATTCCCTGTGAGGTGGTAATGAGGAGGCACGACTCTTACTGAATACTAGGGTGAGGTAGTGGTATTCAGAAGGTACCGAAGTCATCTCAGTGGAACCCTCTCCAATGCTCGCAATCGCCATAAGAGCGGGGGTGAAGTTAGTTATAGGGGCTGGTAAATCCTGGAGGCCTTCTCAGAGGTGACCCATGCAGGGTTGGCCCCAGTGGACTAACTTCCCCTTAGCCCAGTCGAACTGTGGTTGGTGGCTGGCCAACCAGGGGTATCCCAATACAATGGGTTCATTGGGTATGTCCATGAGAAAAAAAATGAACAAAGTTCGTGATTACCCAGAGACAGAATATGCAAGGGTTCCGTGAGTTCGTCAAGACAACCCCTCCTAAGTGGTCGTCCATCTAGAGCAGTAACCGACCGAGATGAGGGGCAGGAGCGATGAGGTATCTGGAGGCGGTGGACCAGGGACCGGTCGATGAGATTGACAGGGGAACCAGAATCAACGAGAGCCTTGGATTGGAGTGGCGGATTAGGATTGGAGGACCAGGTGAGAGATGGGAACTTCACATCAGTCCATGGGGCCTTGGGGTAGTGCGGTGCCCATCAGTGCTGCCCCGTGACCTGATGGGCACTGGGGTTTCCTGTCCTAGGATCCCTTTGTCGGCACGAGGTGATGAGGTGACCAGGCTGTCCACAGTATAAGCATAACCCTTCCTGGAAACGTCGCGCTCGTTCGTCTCTAGAGAGGCGAGATCGGCCGACCTGCATGGGTTCAGGATGATTCTCAGAGTGGGTCGATGCTTCAGCGCGGGGCGGAGTCCTGAAAGGTTCCCAAGATCTCTTACTCTCCCGCCTCCTCTCGCGTCGCCTTTCATCGGCGTCTTGTGCCAGTCGGAGGAGTCCATCTAGATCCGTGCCCCACTCTCTGTACATTAACTCATCCTTGATGTCCTCCTGGAGACCGTGGTAGAAGGCCGGGACGAGTGACGCGTCAGTCCAGCGGCTCTGGATAGCCAGTGTACGGAACTCGATGGCGTAGTCGCGAACGGATCGCTTCTCCTGTGAGATCTGGAAGAGCCGGCGGGCAGCTGTATTCTGACGCGAGCACTGGCCATAAACCTTGCGCATAGCGGCGAGGAACTCCGCACTGGTGTCTAGGTCAGGGTACTGTTAGTCCATCATGGCGGTGGCCCACTCCAGTGCACGTCCGCCAAGTCAGGTGATCACATGCAACCTTCGCGTCGTCGATCGGGAACTGAGGGGCTTGGAGGCGCAGAATTAAAGTGCACTGAGTGATAAATCGCTGCACGGCATCAGGATCACCAGTGAAAACGGGTGGAGGGGCGAATGCCGTCATGCATGGCTGAGGTGCAGTGGCTAAGGTCCGGCTGGGTAGGCGCGCGAGTGCTGCGGCTGCCGATGGCATGGGATCCTGAAGCTTCTGAACCACCCCGGCTAGCTGGGTGCAGTGATCTCCCAATCCCTGCATCATGGCTTGTTGCTGCTGTACTGTGCTCATTAGCTGGCCCATCAGGGCCCTGAGGGCTTGCATGGCTGCTGCGGTCTCCAATGGCTCATTCATGCTGTAGTGTTCAGGTGGGACGAGGTGGTTGAAACCACAAGTGCAGCGGCGTGCACGAATGGAGAGAGCGCCAATGGTCTTACCGGGGAATGGTTGGGGGTGGAAGCGGCGTGGGTAGTCCGGACAGATGCAGCGCGGGTAGCAGTAAGGCAGAGAGGGAGCAGTCTATGCTGTGCTGGCGCATGGTATCCGACACGTGCTGCGGCACGAGCGAAGTCAGAGCGTGGATTGGAGTGTGATGCAGTAAGTCCAGCAGGAGATAAAACGCGGAACTAAAACATGCAAACACTATAGCGGAAATGTAACTGGGCATTTGGAAGAAAAAACCCGCCAAAACAGACCACAACCGGGAAACGCGAACCAGGATAATTCCGAGAGGAAATACACTCTTGGAAAAGCGTAGCTCCTAGAATTCATGAACGAGCGAAGAATAGTCCGGGACTTCGTGTTTATATCCCACGACCCGGAAGTGGGATTTTGACCCCGGATGTAAATGTCGGCGCAGTCGACGCCGTGTGGAGCGTCCACTCTAGTAGTTCTTGTAGGGAGAGCGGGAAGCGCCACAAACATTTCACAACAGCCATGTCATTTTGGGCTCATTATGGTCACAGAAGCTGAACCGTGATACAGGAGCACGAAGTCTGAGGTTATATCACTGTCTATACCAGATTAGAAATTGATCCTGTCCGAGGTAACCAGGGACAGTAAATATGTATTACAAAGTAATGCAGTTTAAATTAAAGTGAGTGACATCTTAATGTGAAAACACAAACACTTAAATTGGCCAATCAGTTTTGTGTTAGTATTTTTTTTCTAACACTGGATGACACTATTCTTAATTGCATTTTAATTCTAAGGAATATCCTTTGTTCTTTCCCCGTACATGAAAAGCTTTATGAACGGACTGCTTCTGCACTCCAGACATAGATCCTCTAAATCCACAAAAATCACCAGTGTCACAATTCAAAACATATCCTGAGTGGACTGATTTAATAACGGAAGTGAATAAATGTACTTAAATTAAGAGTCATGCATCAATAGGATCTGGATCAAGTTTGTTACAAAAAAAAAAAAAAAAAAAAAAAAAAAAAAAACCCACACAAGACATTTTTCAACTTCACACTTAAAATTAGATTTATATTTTAAAAAAAGTCTACAAAAATTATTTCTACGAAAGCATGACTGTAACAGCAGCGTCTAAGCATTGCAGTATTTTAGAATATTACAAAAATAAAGCTCAAGAGAAACAACTCCAAATATCACTTGGTTCATTAGAAAGCTGCAAGAATCGTAGCTGGTTTAGGTTCTAAAAAGTCAATGTGGATCAAAAAAATTAATTTGCTTTCTGTTACAGATGGCTATACATTTCTGGTGGTTCAGGGTGAATGAGTTGCTGGCATGGAGGAGAGCAATCATGAACTGCTTCTTCGGTTTCTGTTCCAGATCTGTGGAAGGAAATGACACTCAGGCGATCAGTGGACTTACATCAGCTTCAGACATTACATCTTCTAGCTGCTCATGCTCTTCTGTCTTTACATGTAATACTCTATGCTTATACATTTTAATGTGTATTTAAATGCATGAAGTTCCAAGCTTGTAAGTATTAAAATCTTACCATCAGTTAGCAATCAGCTTCCTGCCCAGTCTGGTGTACATGTACGCTCCCACTAGCAGCGACAGCAAGATGACTTCAATAAGCCACACAGACACCATGAATCCTGAGTGACCTTGAGAGAGAGAGATCGAGAGAGATCAAGCTTAAATGTTTTGCTATCCTACCACAGGTTCATGTTGATATCCTGAGTAAAACACATTGACATGAGTATGAAGAGTTTGCTACATGACATTGCTGCTCTGATTTACTGTGTCTAAAAGCACTGTAATCTAGAATTTGTGCCAAAAAAGTTGAGAAGTAGCCATCCTATTTACTGTGTTTTGGTCTGCAAGTAATCATTTGTCTCAGGGGGAGAGTTAGCACATACAGGAATTTTAGAAATTCAGAAAAATAGAGAAACTGAAAGTCTTACCCTTAGTAGATTGTGTGGAAGTGGTCTCTGCAAAAATAGAATAAAAATCATCATATTAAGCAGATTATCTAATGGAAAAGCAGCACTAGAAACTGCTGATATTGAATCCTTCTTTAAGAAGGCATTTCCTAGCCATTGCCTTTTGCTTTATTTTATTTAATTATTTGTCTTTATCTCTCCCTTCAAACACATACAATAAGGATGTGACCAAGTATATTATTCTGAATGAACATGTTCTAAACAGATATTAATACAGAAACATAGGAACATTTCCTTTTTTTTCTCTTTTCTTTTTTTAATGCTTTGCAGAAAGTTTCACATCTGTATGAGACTAGAAGAGGAGCTCTGTTATAGCCGAAAAAGCACAGATGTTTTCTTGATTAGACAATAAACAGATGACATTTAAAAAAAAAAAAAAAAAAAAAAAAAAATTTTGCAAGGCTCTCTCTGAAGATAGTGTTTATGGTGAAATGAGCATTGACTAAATGGGACTACATAGGCCCCATGGATGGGAACTATGGATGACCAGAAGACCAACATCCACACTAACTAAGAAGCAGCTCTTGGCCCAATACTCAAACATCAATAGAAGGATGGAACTTGAAAGACTACAACCAAAGACTGGGAACACTACAGCTGGTGGATAAGATGCAGTCCCCAGCACAGACAAGAATATAAAGACATTGTTCATTTGGAAGCAATGTTCACAGAAGTTAACCTAGCGCCTCCATGGACTGTACCACCGGCACATAGAGGAAGTAGCTGACATCAAGAAATCCCATCAGTGGTTAGAAAAAGCAGGTCTGTGCTAGATAGATGTGGCAATTCCAGCTGGCATTAACATCAAGAAGGATGAAGAGAGCAAAAAGTACCAAGGCCCCAAGGAACAACTATAACAGATGTGGAAGGTGAAGTCTAAATTGGTTTCAGTGGTAATAGGACAATTAAATTACTCTCCCAATCTCGAAGAGTGGATCCAAAAGATTCCAGGTACAACAACTGAAGTCTCTGTACAGAAATGGGCAGTTCTAGGAACAGCCAAGATACTGCGCAGAACTCCCAGGCCTCTGGTAAAGAATTCACACAGACACATACATACCACCTCCATTTAGGTAGGAGAGAGGGAGATCTGAGGGGAAAAATAGCATAAGGTGGCCTGATATTTGATTCATGAGCTTACTGTTGTCAACCAGGAGTCATATGATACTTGATACAGTATATACTCGTTCTTGTGGCTCGGCTGTTTGACACGCACTTCGATCTTGCACCTTCATGCAGCAGTCATTTCCAAGGATATTCCAAGATGGCGGCGCGGCAGTAGCACGCAGCGGCCACTCCGGATCCGAAAATGGTGCTTTTTTTGTGCT
>JAQQZR010001889.1:0-10250 GCA_030068235.1 Notoglanidium macrostoma
ATGATGTTTTAGGTCATATTTATGCAGAAATATAGAAAATTCTAAAGGGTTCACAAACTTTCAAGCACAACTGTACTGCACAGATGGTTGTGTGTTCAAATCCCAGATCTGGCATGGTTAGGTAACACCCTTAACGTTCAGCTTGGCTGTAACCTGCATTGCCCAAAAGAACAAGCATGGTGGCTTATGTGACATTTTATATAACATTAAGATATTACAGCACTTTACCGTAAATATAAATATACATTTGCTTACTGTAAATTTTACTGTACTGGCAACCCAAGCTGCCAGTAAACTACCATAAAAATCTACAGGAATTTGTTTACAGTGTAGAATATACATACTCGATTTCTGTTGATAGATATCCTAAAAATCCTACACAAGTGGATCATTTAAATAGAGCTTTATATACATTCACCATCCACTTTATTAGGAACACCTGTACACATGCACATTCATGCAATTATCCAATCAGCCAGTAATGTGACATCAGTACAATACATAAAATCAGGCAGATACAGCTCAATACATTAAATATCAGAATGTGGAAAAATGCGACTACAGCGACTTGAACTGTGACATGGTTGTTGATGCCACTTGCACTGGTTTAAGTATTTAAGAAACTGCCAGTTCCCAGGGATTTTCATGCACATCAGTGCTGGACTCAGCACTGGACTCCATTACCCACAATTCACAATTCTGTCTGTTTGGATTTTGGATACTGGTTTTCCCTGTCTCTGCTGCTTGCTGATCCTGCTACTTCTGCCTGTCCTTGACTACGAGTCTGCCTATCCCTTTGATTCTGATTGCCTGTGTTTACTATTATTATATTTATTAAATGCCGCCCTGCATTTGCATCCTACTCTGCCTCAGTGTGAAGTATGGCAACTGAAATAACCACTCTTGCAGAGTGTGCAGAAAAGCATCTCAGAACACAGCAAATTGAGCCTTAAGGTGGATAGACTACAACAGCAAAAGACTTTGGGTTCCACTCCTGTCAGCCAAAAACAGGTATCTGAGGCTAGAGTGGGCATAGGCTCAAGGAAACTGGACAGATGGAGAAAGGAAAAAACTGGTCGTAGGTGCATACATACAGTGCCTTGAAAAAGTATGCATACCCCCTTGAATTTTTCCACATTTAGTCACATTACAACCACAAATTTAAATTAATTTTATTGGGATTTTATGTGATAGACCAACACAACTATTCCATAATTGTAAAGTAGAAAGAAAATGATACATGATTTTCAAAATATTTTCAAATAAAAATGTAAAAAGTGTGGCGGGCATTTGTATTCACCCCATACACCCCCACTCCCTCACCCCGAGTCAATACTAAGTATAACCACCTTTCGCTGCAGATACAGCTGGAAGTCTTTCGGGGTATGTCTCTACCAGCTTTGCACATCTAGAGACTGAAATTTTTGCCCATGGTGAAGGTGAACCTCCGCCCCAGTCTCAAGTCCTTCGCAGCCTCCAACAGGTTTTCTTCCAGGATTGCCCTGTATTTAGCTCCATCCATCTTCCCATCAACTCTGACCAGCTTCTCTGTCCCTGCTGAAGAAAAGCATCCCCACAGCATAATGCTGCAACCACCATGTTTCATGGTGGGGATGGTGTGTTCAGGGTGATGTGCAGTGTTAGTCTTTTGCCACACATAGCATTTTGCATTTAGGCCAAAAACTTCAGCTTTGGTTCCATTTTGGTCTCATCTGACCAGAGCACCTTCTTCCACATGTTTGCTGTGTCCCCTATATGGCCTGTGACAAACTGCAAATGGGACTTCTTATGGCTTTATTTCAACAATGGCTTTCTTCTTGCCACTCTTCCATAAACTCTTCTCTGCACCTCCTCCAGAGTGACCATGGGCTTTTCTTGGCTGCTTCTCTGATTAGTGCTCTCCTTGCCTGGCCTGTCAGTTTAGGTGGACGGCCATGTCTTGGTAGGTTTGCAGTTGTGAAACTCTTTCCATTTTTGTATGATGGATTGAACAGTGGTCTGTGATATGTTCAAAGCTTGGGATATTTTTTATAACCTAACCCTGCTTTAAACTACTCCACAACTTTATCCCTGACCTGTCTGGTATGTTCCTTGGTCTTCATGATGCTGTTTGTTCACTAATGTTCTCTAACACACCTCTGAGGCCTTCACAGAGCAGCTGTATTTATTCTCATAATAAATTACACACAGGTGGACTCTACTTACTAATTAGGTGACTTCTGAAGGCAATTGGCTACACTGGATTTTATTTAGGGATATCAGAGTACAAGGAGCTGAATATAAATGCAAGCCACACTTTTCAGATTTTTATTTGTAAAAAGAATTGAAAAGCATGTATCATTTTCTTTCTACTTCACAATTATGCACTAGTTTGTGTTGGTCTGTGACATAAAATCCAAATAAAATAATTTTTTTGTTTGCAGTACGTAACTTCAAGTTCCTTGGACTGAACATCACTGAGGACCTCTCCTGAACAACACACAGACACTGTGGTCAGGAAAGCTCGTTAGTGGCTCTACTTCCTGAGGAGGATGAAGAAGTTTGGTATGAATGCCAATATCATCTCAAACTTCTACAGGTGTACAATAGAGACTTTGCTGATGGGCTGTGTTGCACTATGGTATGGGAGCTCCTCTGCCCACAGCCGGAAATCACTACAGAGGGTAGTGGACGCAGCACAGCACATCACTGGCAAAAGCCTCCCTACCATTCAGGACATCTACCTCCAACGATGCCTGAGGAAGGCACACAGCATCATTAAGGACCACAGCCATCCAGCACGCCAACTGTTCTCTTTGTTACCTTTTGGAAGACGATACAGAAGCATGTCTGCATGGACTATCAGACTTAAGAACAGCTTCTATTATGAGGCCATCAGACTCCTTAACTACAGCAGCGAAACATCCCTCAGTGTACTGGTTACCAACATACCACTATGCTTTTTCTGTCTGCAATGTCAAGTAGTACTTAATTTGTCACTTACTACTTAACTCGACACTTTAGCCCAATGTGAAATTATTGTTATTACACACATCACTTTATTCAATGTGCAATTACTGTTACTTGCATGTCACTTTCTCTCATGTGCAATACTGGTGTCTGCACTACACCCCTTATTTATGACTTTGTACCCCACACCCGTTTTCTCCTTATGTTCTAAGTTTATGTTAAATTCATTTGTATAGGCCTCCATTGCTGAGACTTGTTTCTTGTTAATATTCTTGTCCAACATATTTCATGGTAATGTTGACCCTGTGTTAGCATTCATATGACAAATAAACAAAACTGAACTGAACATTTAATTTCTGGTTGTAACATGACTAAATGTGGCAAAGTTCAAGGGGTATGAATAATTTTTCAAGGCACTGTATACACATTGGTCAAAGTGAGCTGGATTGACCTGGAGTTTATTTTGTGTTTCTGCATACTCAGTATCTTGGAGAGGGTAAATATTAGATATTGAACTGAAAATGCCTAAAAACCTGACTGACTGACAACAGTTCTATCGGGAGTAATGGGCAAAGAACTTGGCAAAGTGTTGTGAGAAGCTTGTGGAAGGCTACCCCAATAGTTGAAATGAAGTTCATCAAATACTAACCAAGTGTCATCAAATACTAACCAAGTGTATGTACATTAGCTATTAGCTGAAATTTCCCACATGGAACATAAAGATACCCTAATTACTTAACAAAGGAAATGTATGGTAACAAGAAATGTGTGAAGTTATGAAAAACTTTAACCTAAGACATTAAAAACACTTTTGACCTCAATTAAATACACTTTGACCTCAATTATACATGAACATATGTGCTTGGTACTGGAATGTCACCACATTTTCTGGTACCTTTGAAAGAAAGGGAAGGTTGGAAATATGCATATAATTACCAAGAGCAGTACTACCAAGTGGGGTTTTTTTTATGGATGAAATTGACAGGTCCCTTTCAGAGGTAGAGGCACCTCACCAGAAGACTTTACACCAGAAATTTACAATGTGAGAGATGTTAGTAGCAAGGACTGGGAAACAGAATTTAAGATCTGGTGTAGGTACTGAATCAAGAAAGCAAATGGACTTATTGAATTTTATGATGTTTCATGTATGTTTACTAGGTCAGTGGGGGTAACTGTATTTTGGAACAACTGAATACAATCCTCAAACACTGTCATAGAACCAGACAAAACGGAGGATGAGGGCCAAAGTAGTTTACTGGTGGTTTTGGATTTATTGCTGCCATCATGTTTGATGTTATATACAGTTGAGGTCTATACATTTACATAAACAGACTTGAATATATTCATGATCCTAAATATCATGGTAATATTGGGCTTTTAATGACTTCTTTGAACTATTCATGAACTGTGGCAGAATGATTACACAACATACATCTTTAATCGAAAAAAATTTGTTGCACAAGTTTGAATTATTTTGAGTTTTCTGAAATCAAGACACAGTCAAAATTATACATGCAGTTACACAAACAAAGCAAACTGTGTTCTGCACAAACTATGCTTGTATTCTGTGCAAGTAAAGCGTTATTTTATGTAATCCGGGTCTTATTCACAGGAGGAGGGACACTCCATTTGTCCATGGTAGAACCAATTGTTTACAGATGAATTAGCACTAAAATTGACAGAAATTGACTGGATGAACAGGATGACATGCCCTAATTGTTGAATGGCTATAACAATTTCTACAAGAAACATTCCTTTTTATTTTTTAGAAACTATCATTTACTTGTCATACCTTTCCACAGTTTTCCATTTTGTTGTTTTATTGATAGCATTTAGCAATATTTGTTTTCTTCTCAGGAGTCTGTTACCAGATTATGTAGAGTGTAATGCCTCATTGGAACAGGTTATTCAAATACTCAATGATACCTTGAAACCAATAGTAATTAAGTGGTACAATCAGGATTTTGTGGAACATCAATTTGATGAAAGGAAATGTCAAATGGATCGACAGATTATGGACATTATTTCAACCTCTGCTGAGATTAAAGATGGCCATTATTATTCATAACTTTACAATGCTAATGTAACAATAACCAATAAAAAGCACATAGTTCAACAAAGAGCACAGTACCTGTTGAATTTTTTTTTTAAACCTTTAATGAATATAAAGATTTCATGAAGGATGTACTTGCAAAGGGATATGCAAAAGATCAACCCCAAGCTGTACTACATTCATTTTGTTAAAGTTAGTTAATGACAATAAGCATCATGAGCATAATCAGGCAAAACCTTTATGTAGTTGACTACATGAAATCTATCAGAAATCTAAAGCATGCTACATAATTATATAGCTCTCTGTACAGCTAGCAGAAATATGACAGAGATGGTTTCAGACTCCACAAATGAATTTCCAATGAGTGCTCTCTCCTTGTATTAATTCCTTGGAGGAAAACAGGACTAAGGGTGTGAAGACACTGGACTTCAACAAAAAACAGCTTCCAATAGAAAAAAGCTTTTTGTGTTCAGAAGAATGTTAAACATGATGTAATCTTTTTCAGTGCTGTATTTAAATCCCATTCGCCAAAAAGATATGGCATCCTGTTCATTGTAAGTTCAATCCATGATCCTTTTCTGGGTTTTCTGGCACCATTCTTACTCATTGCCAAGCAAATACTACAAGAACTATGTAAGAGCAAGCTAGGGTGCCATGAGAATTCCTGTGGAAACAGCTCAAGCCTGGCAAAAATGGTAAAATGAACTGGTACTGTTAAATACTGTATATTTACTGTCAAAAATGTTTTAATTCCAAAGACTGGAAAAATTATAGTTGAAGAATTGCACCACTTTTTAATGCAAGTGAGGTTGGCTTTGGCACTGTTACTTACCTTCGGCTGTCAAACAATAAAAAAGATGTATGTGTTGCCTTGGAAAATGCTAGAGTAGCAACTCTTAAGCAAACAACCATACCAAGACTGGAAATTGCAGCTGCCGTCTTAGCTATACATCTGGACCAGTTGCTACAAGCAGAATAATCTGGAGTTGAATGAATCTACTACTTGGACAGACAGCATGACAGTTCTCAGATACATTATGAACATGACGGAGATTCGAAACGTATGTCGCAAGGATGTCTTATTCATTTGAGCCTTCTTCCAGCGGATGCAGCATCACACATTATAAGAACTTCCTTCAGACCAAACTCTGGAAAACAAAACTCCTTCCAAATCTCAAAAAATATATATATATATGATGTATAACTAAAAAAAGATATGTATAACTAATTCAACAAAGAATAGAAAAGAAAAAAGCACAAAGGGAGTGGAATACAATGCCAAGACATGACTACTGCTAGACTAACAGTGGAAGACAGGGCTTTGTTCATAAGATTTTGTACATAAACATTATCCTGAGGAAATCTCTGTGCTGCCCAAAGGCATGGTAAAGAAATCCATTGATGGGTTTTGACCCATTGATTGTTGAGGGAGTGCTGAGAATCAGTGGAGGGCTGAGCAAATCTGCCCTACCAGAGAAAAAAGCATCCTGCTATCTTGTCAAACAAACTCAAAGCTCATTCTTTGTCATGTACATGAAAGGATTTGACAAAGGAAGAAATCAGAAGCTTTATAACAGCATATGCTTTAAAACAGCAGCCAGAAATGCTTTCAGAGAATGTAATATACACTCGCTGTCCACTTTATTAAGAAAAGCTGAGGGATGGTTTGAGCATTTCAAATATTGCTGATCTCCTGGAATTTTCACACACAACAGTCTCCTGAGTTTACACAGTATAGTACAAAAAACGTCCTGTGAGCGGAGGGTCTACAGGCTGAAACACCTTATTGATGAAAGAGATCAGAGGAATGACCAGACTCATTTGAGCTGATGAGAACTCAAAGCACTCTTTACAACCATGGTGAACAGAAAAGCATCTCAGGATGCACACATATCAAATCTTGAAGTGGAACAGCAGAAAACCACAACAAGTTTTACTCCAGTCAGCCGAGAACAACAGTCTGAGGCCATCACGTACATGGGCTCAACAAATCTGGACAACTGAAAACTGGAAAAAGTTTTTTTCTACTCTACATCTGTCCAGTTTGGGTGTGCCTGTGCCCATGATACCCTCAGTTTTTTTGTCAAAAAAATTTAAGATAATTTACATAACATGCAAAACCTACTTTGCTATAAATCCTGTTAAGATGAAATTTGGTGTAGTGCATATCAGGGCTAATGTGTAAGGAGACCTTTGATAATGACCTGATTATTTAAAAACATGGCCACCATCATCCAATGACCTTTCAGCAGGCATTTATCTGTGTTATCTCTGACTGTCATGAAACTTGAATGCTAGGTTCCTAATGATGGATTAGTAAATCATGCAACCTTCTCCAGATTAGGACCTTGGGAGCACTTTTTCCCACATAAGTATATCTCTGGAAAATGAAGTCCACCCCTCATAACCCTTTTGGCTGAATACATAAAAATGTGGCAATTGAGTAATCCTCAGTTACAAAATAATGTGCCAGATTAAAAATTAAGATTAGTTCTGGACTTCACTGCATAATGAGGTAACTCTATTGAGAACCAAATGTAGTCCCTGGCTAGGGTTAATCACTAAACAAGGAACCAGCCCTAGGAATTGAATATGAAAATAAATACTTAACACATTTGAAAAAGAATAGCTCATCCTGAAATTCAAAAATTCAAAATCCAAATTCAAATATGATGATTGATGATCTGTGCCATTTATGCGGATGGAAGTTCTATTATGTACACATTCTTTCGGTGAGAACTTTTCTAATCATTATAAATTCTTCATGTGCATATGTGTCTTAAGATATTTTACTTTTCAGTGCAGATTTAGTGTAGCCAGTGCAATTACTGGTTTTATGAGAAATGTCTGTCCCTATCTAAGACTGGCAGAACTTCTCAGAGGTAACCCAGGACCTGGTGTATGAAGCTTTTGATTATTTTAAGCAATCTGCATCTTTTCAAATGATTTTTTTCCAGTATAATTATTTTCTATTTCTGAGGAAATAATGATTATGAAGCACATGAGTTAATTTCACAAATTATCTATAGGTTTCACAAGTGCTGATATGCATGATAAATTAACATTTATTTATGCCCTTCAAGCACAAGTTGAAATGGATTTGCTAGGTACTGTGTTTGGACCTTTATGATTACCTATATACCATCTGCATGGGAAATAATGAACATGAAACACGAGTTAATTTCACAAATGATCTACTGTGCCAAAGTGCATGATATGTACAGGTTTTCCCGTATCCTTCAAGCACAGGTTAAAAGTGAGTTACGATGGCCCATATGCCACCTGCATGGAAAATAATGGATATAATGCATACAAATTAATTTCACAATTTATCTACAGGTTTCACAAATGCCCACATAAGAGAAAGGATAAGAGGAAGTTTACCTGTGTCCTTCAAGCAAAAGTTGAAATGGAGTTGTTGGTACTGTCTTATGAGCATTATGGTGGCCTATATGCCACCTGCATCAAAAATAATGGATATGAGATATAAGTTAATTTCACTACTATTATCTATAGGTTTCACAAGTGCTAAAGTATATGGTATATTTGAAATCATTCATGTCCTTCAACCACAAGTTGAAATGGAGTTGCTTGGTAATGTCTTTAGACCATTATGATGGCCTATGTTTCACCTGCAAGGATTTACATGGATTATTTACAAGGGTGTTTGTAGGCCCTGTATGTGCTGGTTATTTTGCATAAGTATATCACACATTGTAATGGAAGTTTAAGGTGGTTCATGATTTGTGGTACATGTGGTATAGATTTTGTACATGAATGGGGTACAATTTTGCTTTTTGTGTGCTGTATTATTCTTTTAATCTGTATTTGGATTTTAATTCCTACTGGGTTACTCCAAAACTCAAAAACATACCACTATTTCACCCTTCAAAAAACTTTTCAAATGGCTGGAACTGTGTCAGTGTTGTGGTCGGGGGAGATATTTGCTGAAGCTGCTTTAACCCTGATTGCAGCTTGTGACTGTATTCTGATATTGGACTTATGGATTTTTTTGTTGCTATGTTAACTATGTTTTTTTCTTTACCTAATATTAACTTTTTACAGTGTGTTGTTGTCATTCATATTTTTGTGTTAATTGATGTAATATAGTATTGTAATATGTCAATTGCTGAAAGTTGATAGAGAGTGAAAGTTAATAGTAGATGGAATGTGCTAATATACCTAAGTGTATGATATGTTGGCTTTCATGCATTGCTTTATTATGAGACCATCTACAATAAATTCACTGAATTTGTGATCAGAGACACCGAGGATAGAGACAGAGGGATATGATGTCTAAACCACTGTACAGACCATATGAAGTGCATACCCATGTGTATGACTATGGAAGTGCAAATGTAGAGGAAAATAAAGTACATACATAAATTCAGCAGTTATTTATAAGGCAATTATAAGGCAGTAAGGAGAAGTCATATTAACATTTAGGTCCTGTAATGGAAATTAATAATTCCAGTGTGTGTTACATCTTACATTCAGTGTTAAATTTATCTTTTATAAGTTGTTTTTCCACTCTTCTGTATCTGTCTGTATTTCTCTTCCCAGCAAGGACGTGGTGCATATCTGTAGTCAAAACCTACTCAAGGGTAACTAGAAACTGTAAGTATCATAGCCGGTTTCGACCAGTCGAAACCTGTGTAGAGATATGGAACCACATAAGGCATCAGAGGTTTATAAAAACTGCCCCTAAGAGAGAGACGGGGCTTCTTCTTCTTTCCTTTTCTACCTTTCTGTTCGCAGCATTGCGCTGCTTCCTATCTTATCTTATAGAATAAAGGAGATTCTCGAAGGACGGCCTCAGTCTCTGTTTGTTCTGTAATTTCCACCACAATTTGGCACCCCAGATGGGCGCAAGTACAGTTTTGCACAAGGCAAAATAATATTGGGGAAAGTAAAATAAAATAAAATGAGATAAAACTTGCGAAGTGCTGTAGTTTCGCCACTCGCGACGGCGTGTGGAAAAGTGGTTTCTTAATTTCCAGAGAAAAATTAAGGCCATATACAGACGTGTGTAGCGGCATGGGTAAATGGCGAATTAAAGTGATATAAAGTGGATAGATTGGAACTCGTTCTACGCCACAAAGACGTACCGGTACGCCAGCGGATGCGCTAAGCGAATGTTGGTGCATTAATGAAGTTCCATCCCCCTGAAGAAAAAGTATTATAATAATCGTACATGAACAGATTCTATATTTACATGAGTTTTGTAAAGGTTGCTCGTCCTTACAGA
>JAQQZR010001890.1:0-10250 GCA_030068235.1 Notoglanidium macrostoma
GCTGGGATTGGCTCCAGCTTCCCCGCGACCCAGACGGATAAAGCGGTATAGATAATGGATGGATGGATGGATAACTTTATAACATAACTTTACATTATAAAGTTATTACGTTTTTAAACGAAACTTCATAAACTAGTAAATAAACGGGACGTATGTACCTGTGTTGTCCCTGAATGGGTTTATTTACAGCTTTCTGTAAAAACCCTTGTATATCCTTGTATCTTTTTATAAAAACATGTTTTTTTTTGTATATTTATTATGAAGCAATTTATAAGTAGTGAACTTAAATTTAGAAAATAGTAGAACAGTATTTTGACACTCCTGAACTTAATCATGTGCATACAGTTAATTTACATTACCATTATTTTAAAAGCAGTTTGGCTAGAAATGGCAAATAAAGTAAACCTCCATCCGTCCATCCATCCATTAATTAATTAATTAATTAATTATATATCCCAGGTGACTTGGGGTGAGAGGCGGGGTACACCACTTTGTCACAGGGCTATAAAGTGAATTTATTTTAAAATGACTTTTACAGCTGTAATATTAGTGAACTTAAAGTAGCACACTGCAAACCTTGACATCTTAGGAAATAGAAATATACATTTGATTAAATGATATTTTCACTTATTATCACTTAATTATAGTAAACCAAATATATGATTATTAAACCTTTAAACCTATTTCTGGACTTTGTACTTTATGTCAAGCTTGAAATAATTTTGTTCTGTTGCCACATATGTTTTCTCATTTTTTAGAACATTTTTAAGCTTGAAATTAGTAAAAGTGTCTAAAACCAGGTGGAAGAAACTCATAATAAGAAATTTAGATACATTTTCCAGGATTCCCAAAACATTTTCACTTGCTAAGATATAATTCTTTGCAGTGCAAATAAATAAGTACTAATTTAAGTAAAATAGCAAATAAAGTGAATTTAAAAATAGAAAATGTATCAACAACTGCAAAGTAGTGAACTTAATAACAGACAAATGACCGTGTATTAAAGGTAGCGAATGTAAAAGGGATTTTTTAAATTTTATATATTAAAAGTAAATTATATGAAGTGCATATGCAAGAGTGTTGCTTTATTGGGAGTCTTCTCTGACAGTATTTCTAAGATATTGTCTTTAAGGATATGTGTGTGTGTTTTGTGGGAGTCACAGGTGCCTTTCTGTGGTGTACGGTTGGCGCACAGGAAGTTGTTTGTGGGATACCTGCTGCTCTGAGTCGAGTGCATAACATAGAAATGAGTTATTGTAAGCTGACAACTAGCACAGAGTATAAACGCAGTGTTTAACTTTCTAGCATGAAATTCATCTAGACTTCATGTTGTAATGTTTATCAACTATAACAAATAAAAATAATTCTACAGGAAATTCTTATTATTCATTACATCACATTATGTTTTCTAGTGTTCAACATCAGATTCTTTGTTTAAAAAACTGAGATTTATTTTTAGTTTAATTACTATAGTTGTAATAGTTAGGAATAAACCTTCAGATTAGTTATGATATTTATAATATGCCGGTTATTTCACGTTATAAAGTTGAGTGTAACGGCCAAAAGTGGCTCGAACCTTGAACACTGCCATGTTTTTATATTAATGTGTGTATTCATTTAGTGTGACATGAGAAAACCAAGTCCACACAACACACACATGCACACACACTTCCTCTGTGTGTAGGAAGCACCCAAATTAGAGAGAGAGAGAGACTTACAGTGAAGAAGAGTGTGTGTTTGGGGTAAGAACATGTTTATAGATTATATAAACTGGTGTTTATTTGTAATTTACCGTATGCTTTTTAATACATACATTACGTTAATACAGTACATCTAATACAGTAGATCTCACAATTACAGAATGGTATTTTGAAAGCCTAATTTCAGTGGTCTTATTATAGTGTTAAGGAATGTTGCAGTAGGTTAAACTTTACAGGTGAAATGTGGAATTTAATATGGAATCTGTGCAAATATATTGCATGGATCTGTTTTATAGAATCACATCTTGCCTTTAGAAAGACTTTATTTATTATAATTATGTAGTTATAAATCATAGTTAATTTCAGTAGGGTTTAATAGTTTAGTAAAGTGTTAAATTGTGTATTAATCAGCTTATTAATCAAACTGAATAGCAGTAATTTGTGGTGTTTAATGCTAGAAAGAAGCACAATGATAAAGTTAAAATGGCGGAAAGTTACAAGGAAAATGGCTTCGCTGTTTTCTAGATCATCCTCCATTTTGGATCGCACAACTAACCAACACACACACACAAACACTCTCATACTATTGCCTCCTGAACCGAATATGAAGCAAGTCTAACTTTTGCTTTTTAGCTCTAAAATCAGAAGTCTGAGCAAGATGAAGTGGACAAGTTTGCTCTTTCTTTTTACATGCTTGCTGATGCAGAAATTGGTCTGTAAGTATGACTGTTTTCGTGCTTCACTTTAAAGTTTTACATGAAAGTGTGTTATTTTACAATACAATACAAGTGTGAAATGTTTGAAAGTGGAATGTTTGAAAGAGTCTTGGAAGTAAATAAGACTATATTAAGACTAGATTTTGTATGTAAATAAACATATGCAGAAGGAATAGGTAAAGAAGGGAAGGAAAGAAGTGAATAACAATTTACAAAAAAGTATTTTCATGTGCAATTTGATAACATATGTACGGCCGATTTGAAGTATTTTTAATTTTCAGGTTTATAATGCTTACCAAACTTATATTTGATGTAAATAAGGAAATATAGGACCTAAATCAGGAATTTCTACATGTACAAGTAGATAAATTCATAATATGTATTACTTTTAAGTTTGAATATCATTATAAATTCATAATAGTTTCACACTTTTATGTGTGTTTAGCCTTAAATGGTCTCAGTGTAAAGAAGTTTGTAGGGAAAATATAGGTTGGTTATATTACATTAAGCTCAAATTACTACCTTTAAGATTGCAATATGTTTCTGATAAATTCTACTTTATAATTAAAATGTTTAAATAATTTAAACACAACTTTAATAAGTAAATATAATAAGTAAGTAAGGAGTAACTTTGAGAAATGTCGTGACAACGTTAATCCTTCACATTGCATTGTAACTGATGAGAAACTTTAGCAGTTAGCGTGATAATTTTGCTCAGTTTGTTTGTTTAACAGTTCGTGTTAATGTTTTCTACATTAATTATTATTACCTAATTGATTTAATGTTAGTTTACACATGTTAAGTTTACCTCTCAAAGTCTGACAGCATTGGATTCAGTGTTAATATGATTATGAATAAATATAACAAGCTAATAAAATATAAAAAAGTGTGTAAAATAATGTGGATAAGTTGACTTTTATGACTTTAATCTGATTATATTTTCCGGTGCCAACAAATGTACAAGAAAATATAATTAGTTAATAAGTAACAATTAAGTGAAAAAGAAATTACAACACAATATTTTCATTGTGTTATATTGTGTTAGGGTAGATTCAGTATATAAAGAAAGGCTATTTAACAGTGTTATATAATGTATTGCTGTATAAATTTATAACATCTAACTTAATATGTATATTAAAATATATAAAATCAAATATTTTAGTAGCACGATGTTTAGTTACCTGATTAGGACCTTAGATGGAGTGCAAATGCAGTACGTTAATAATGAAGTAATACCCACAATATATAGTATCAATAAGACAACATAAAGGAAGAAAGTCAAAAATTTTGTTTTCTTTTTCACAAGTTATAAAGTTATTTGCACCATATGAAATTTATATTTAAACTGAGCACAAATATTGGACTTAAAAGTAGTAAATATAGGAAACTTATTTATTACTTCTGACTTTTCATATATCTTATTTACATGTTACATTTACTTGTTTAATAAACTAAAGATGACTTTTGTTGAAATATTTGTGTGGTTTTACGTATTAAACAAATAATATCGTTAAAGAAATAAATTACAAAGGTAAATATTTATCATATAATGTTAAACTGAAACTGTACTGTATTAGGGTAAATTGTGACATCATCATCTTTTTTTCTACTGTTTTTTTCATAGCTGGCCAAGGACAGCAACCTGAGAAACTTAACGTGGAAGTGAAAAAAACTGCAGACCACTTTGAGTTCACGTGCACTGGTGGCAAATGGAGGCTGAATGAAGAAATTTTAGAAGGACCGCTCCAATTAGAATACAAAGATGAAAATTCTGGAGGCTATGATTATGTGACAAAGGATGACAATGTTCTGAGCATTATTACAATTAAATTCAGAAGTGAGTGCTGCAACTTCAGTTACACAACATAAAAATGTGCAAGTGATGCTTACAAATGCCTGCTGAAAAGAGTCTGTTCATCTTACAAAATACAAAGCTAATTTTGTAGCTTCTTCATGTGTGAATGCACATTAAAAAGGAAAAAATTCATGTTAGCTTTCTTGTTGCAAAAATTACACAACACCTGATTCAAATTTGAAGTGTGTGTTTATATACAAGGTGTATATACATTATCCTTACATGTTATTATATATTACAGTCAAGTACAATAATTTGTGTCCACTACCACAAAAGCTCCTGACACACAGTGTTAATTAAGTAAGGAATTACATGCAAAATACATTGTGTGTTGTGCTGTTGTGGGAAACTAATCAACAACAGAGAGGTGTGATGAAGCAAATACTGTTTCAACTTAAAAGTTGATTCTTTTCCTGTAACAGCACATCCTGAGTGTTGTATTGCTCTTATGCCATAGCAATTTGTAGAAACAAGTAGTTTCTGTTATCATTTATATAATAACACCTATAAACAGTCGTTCTGTCTTTCTCTTGCCTTTAATACAACGATTGGGTGTGCACCCAGTTTTTCAGGACCCGTACTGGCTTTTGACCGTTTTTAATTTTTATCTGTAGCTTGTGAAAACTGTATTGAGCTGGACTCACTTGCCTTGAGTGCCATCATTGTGGGGAACCTTTTGGCCACCTTTCTCATCGGCTGTGCAGTTTATAGCATTACTGGACAGCCCAAAGGCAAAAACTTCTCTGGCAACAAAGGTCAGTCACGTTTAACAAGAAGAAACCTTCTATACTGACAACTCTGTTCAGAGAAATATTTTGATTTTTTAACATTTATACAGTCTCAAAGAACATTTCTGAGTAGCTAACTGCACTTTTTATTTTGTAGTTATTGCATGTTTTCTAGAATGTTCTGGATAGCATTAAAAGAGAAGGTTAAGAAGTTGACTAAAATTTCCTCTCAGGAATCCAGTCAGATTAGCTCCTAGACTGAGCAGAGAAGTTTCTAAACAATTGTGGATTATGACCTAAATCCTCTCAGAACCCCTGACAAGTTAACTAGTTGGTCTGCTTCAGAAGGTTGTGAATATGAAGAAATATTCCTCTCAGAAATCCTCTCGGGTAACATGCTTGTTAGCTGGCTAGCACTAGCAATAATGATGGACATTGTGAATATGTCTTAAAAATCCTCTCAAAAAATTCTGTCAGGTTAGCTTATGCTAGTAAACTAGTTAGCATTAGTAAATATTATGAATGTTTTCTTAATATGACCTATAATCCTTTAGAAATCTTGTCAGGTTCGCTCTTTTTAGCTTATTGGCTCGGAAAATTATTAACCTGAGTTCCGTGAGCTAACCTTAGCTTATGTTTGTTAGCTAGCTAATAATCAGCATTTATGAATATGATTCAGAATCCTCTCAGAAATACCCTTAGAGATCCAGTCAGATTAGCTCCTGTTAGCTAGCTGAGAAATGTATAAACATTAGGAATATGACACAAGATCCTCTCAGAAATCTAGTCAGGCTAGCTCATGTTAGCTTTCTGGCTAGCTGTAGCAAAGAAAACTATAAACATAAGAGAAGATTATAAATCCTCTCAGAAATAGAGTCAGGCTAGCTCCTGTTAGCTGGCTGAGACGTTTATAAACATTGATGAAAATAACCTAAAATCCTCACAGAAATCTTGTCAGGTTAGCTCATGTATGTTAGCTCTCTAGTAACAAACATTTTACAGTGTGGCCTAATCTTAAAATCTAGTCGGATTAGCTCCTGTTATTTTACTGGCTGGGATTTGCAAAAAAAAAACAAAAATCAGAGATAAGGTTATAAATCCGCTCAGGATTCCAGTCAGAGTAGCTGTGGTTAGCTCGCTTGCTAACGAGGGTTATACAAATACTTGATTATTTATGAATATATAATGATATATTCTTCTTTCCCATGAAACACTTACAGATTTCTTTGTTACACTTTATTATCATCACATTGTTTGATGTGTGAAATAGCTGTAAGTGGCATTAAATGTTTTATAGGAGTCATGTAAAAGTATCAAATCCTTCTCAGGTAGATTAATTTACCTTTCTCTAAGTGTCCCTCTGTTTGTTTTCCAGCATCAGATAAAGTGAATCTAATCACCAATGGAGATGGAGACACATATCAGGTATGGAACAATGATTAATGAGATTGATATTTTAATGTTTCAATTTATTCAGGTTTTTCATAATGATAGAAGCATTACAAGTGTCATCTTCTTACTTTAAAGTCCAGCTACACACAATTTCAGGCAAATCCCTAATGCTAACTTATTATTCATGCATGAAAAATAGAAATCAAACCGTATTTTGTGACGATATGGGCTGATACTGTGTCGCAAAAGAGACACGATGATCTCACTACTTGACACAGTAGTCTAATCAGTAGTTAGATGAAAAACATTTTGCTAATCGGATTAGCAGTTTGTAGGATATTAGCACTCCGCACAAATCAGCACAGTGCCAAGCCTGACAAAGGACACAGAGACGCTAAATTCCGATCTATCTGAACATCGCCAAGAACAAAAGTCCTATTCATTCATTTACATTTTATTTTACTGCAAATTTTACAACTTGTAGCATTTCCGATGTTCCTATAAATGCCTGATGTTCAGGTAAAAATGTTAGCATGTGGAATAGACGTAAATACTCTGCCTCTCTTTTCTCTCCAGCGATTGACTCCAGGTCAGAATTCTGAATACAGTGGGCTGATGAGAAAGAAATGAACATCGTCATAATCATCGCTTTCATATGGCGCCATCTTTAAGTTCAGATTTGAGTCAGCTGGTCATGAGAATCTCAACATCTTTTTGTACATAAATAAAGGTTATTATACATAGGTTTATTGTCTTTTTTTAAAATACTTTTGTCCTTCAGTATCATAGCTAAGCAGTAGTTCAGATGAGTATTGTTAATGCTGGTTAATAACTCACAGAACTCTGTCTATGTTAAAAAACGTATTAAGATACATAAGGCTAGAGAAACATGCTACTCTTTTATTCGATTGCATGTCCAGTAGAATTCATATCAATTACAAAGAATTAATATTAAAGTCATTCTGAAAGCATGAACGTCACTTGTATACGGATGTTACAGTGAAATTTGGGTTAACATCATGAACTAATGTAGCGAGTCACATGTATAACTGAAAATAATTTCGCTGTCTGTCCGTGATCAGGTCTGACAGATAGAAGAAAAACAGTCCGTTTTTGTATGAGAATTTTTTGGTGAATTTTGCTTATTTGTTGTTTACTCATGTTAAGCTGAAAGTCAGTTTTCACAAAGAAGCCACTTGTTTAGCTCTCTACTTTGTTGATTTTAATACTATAGGCTATTACATATATTGTATTATTAATTATAATCTTTTAAATTTGCCTTCTTGTGACTGGCCTGAATTAAGTAAGTAATTAAAAATTCCATGTCATGTTGTTACAGTAAAATAATCCACAATTGGGTGGTGTGATTTACAAACAATTGCAATTTTGACGTGAAGTTAATAATAAACCAAATTGTGATATTACCTAGAAACCACAAAGTGATGACATTCTCATGACTAAAACTTAATGTTACAGCTTTAAATCCTGACACTGGAGACTCCTTCCATAAATGCTAAACAACCATCTCCTTACAAAAAAAAAAGTTTCATCATTTGACCAATCAGATTCCAGAATTCAACAGCGCTGTGTTTTACAGATAGAGATCCAAAGAAAAAGGATTGGAATTTTTATTAAATCTAGACTAAACGATGTACAGTAATTTTGTGTGAGGGAAAAATTTAGCATTAACTGTCCTCAACTCAAAATATTCATCAGTTTGTGCACATGAGAAATCAATAGAATCTTTAGATGTTAAGCAAGATTAAGTCTTTAACAGTTTATTAAAAATAATTCCAATACATTTAGCAATGTGTTCAAGGCAAAAAAGCTCCGGGTCGACCTACAGAAGTAGCAAAGCAGAATAAACAATAATAGTAAACAAGAATCCAGGTATTAAGAAATGGCCGTGGAAGGACGGGTTTTAGTAGACTTCCACGTGAAAATAGACCTAGCAAAACAAAGATCGTTAAAGAAGTGGCAGGTAAAGAACAGTTGAAGCAGCCTTGGAGAAGAGGTTTATACTTAGCAAAATTGTTTTTATTTTCCCACAGATTATTCTTAGTATTTCTAAATGGATTGCTATCTTAGAATTAGCATCGCACCTAAAAACTGTGTGTTGTTACACCAATTTAATTTCAGTTATTAACTCTGAATTCCAGACTTTTTACATTCACCCAGATCAAGTTTATTTTTAACGTGTGAATGTTAACATCAGTACTATTATTGGTGAATGGTGGCAACAAGCTAAGACTGCAAGTTTTTTTTAACTATTATTTCCTTAAAGAGTGAGGATTTGGTTTCTATATTTTATGCTGTTCCAATAAGTGCTATTATAAATCAAGATGAAACAACGTTGGTTGTGAAAAAGATGCCAAACGTGTTAGCGTGAGGTTTTGCGACTTGAAGTTGAATGGATTTAACTGTAGATATGAAAAGCCTATTTGGTTATTGTTTACTATTTGATGCTTGTAAATCTAATAAAGGAGAAAACGAACATGTCGTCCCAGCTCTTTTTTTTTAAGTGAACACGATTTGTGATTCAAAACGTGGATTTATTATTATACATTAAAATGCATGAATCATAACAATAATATAACATTTAATTATACCATTTTTACATTAATTTATTATTATGTTTTATACTTTTATTTTTTATTAGTTTAGTGACATTAAATGCTAGATGGCCTTTGACATTATTTTAAAAATGGCTCATTACCATTTTACACATTTAGCTACGCAGTGTTCAGTAAAACATCATACAAGATTAAGACTCAATAAGTGCATTATGGTGTTTTATAGAGACCATGCTAATCTTTAGCTCTTAATGTGCTGCGGTTTTCCTTTATGAACCAAAAGCACACACACAAGCCGAGCTACTGTGAAGTTTCAGTGCTTGACACACTCACAATTCACATACATCCTGTGTGTGTGTGTAAGACCCACAATCAGCCTAACACCTACTTACCCAGAAACACACACTGTCTTTTTTTCTTCCATCTCATTATCTATGGTGCATCACACATGGTGATTCTGATCATTAAAACAAACTGTACACATTTAGAACATTTGGAGATAAACATCAGTGAGAATGATATTAGGAGTGCAACACTGAATTGAAAAATAATATTCATTTGAACACAAATTGTACCTCTGTACACAAATTGTACTTGCTGTTAATTACTTAAAATATGCTACTGACAAACTATCAGCCATTTATCTCACCTGTTTTCTGTTTTTTAGTTTTGCTAACTAGCTGGTCTCTTTCCCATTTCCCCATTTATCAGTGGCATGAGGAGGAAAACGATTTCAGAAACAGGGTATAATATGTTAATAAACTGTGTTAAGAAGCCAGAAGGTGCATAAGAACACCTTCTTTTTCATCCAGAACAACATATTTGGAAGAATTCACATGTCATAAGTGCAGAATTTCAACCACTGGAACAATTGGAATTTGTGTGTACATCTTTTCTGTGCTTGAATAATAATTATTATCCGTTTTTCCTTTTGTATTTTACGTTTTTATGTCCAAGTATTCAGGAAATCTTGCATGTTTATGATGTGTCATTTGCCAATGAGTCGACTCTTTGATTCAGCTCTTTTACATGGATGCTGAGAGTCGAGTTGTGTTTTAAAAGAATCAAAATATACTATTCATCAGTAGTTTGTGGGATATTTATGATTCTCTAATGATGTTAATCACACAGGGATTGAAGTGTGTTAAAATGACTTTTGAAAAATGAATTTTATGCACAGTATAATGTCCATCCATCCATTATCTATATCGCTTTATCCGTCTGGGTCGTGGGGAAGCTGGAGCCAATCCCAGCATCTTCGGGCGAGAGGCGGGGTACACCCTGGG
>JAQQZR010001891.1:0-10250 GCA_030068235.1 Notoglanidium macrostoma
GAAGCTGCTTTGAGACAATGTCTGTTGTTAAAAGCGCTATACAAATAAAATTGAATTGAATTGAATTGAATATTGTGGTTTCCATGTTGCCGAACTGACCTTGTAGTAAATAGTCCAGACCCAGTCAAGGCATATTTTCATCTCAGTCTGCTTCCATTACCTTCTCTTTCTTGCTTACACCAACATCCAATAAAAATGCTTCTGCTTATTTCACGTGCTGTGTCTGTGTCCTGAGGGCCCTTCAGTTATTCCATGTGACAGAATGATCTGTCCAGCATGGTCTGAATTCAATTCACCAAGCCATCATCATCCAGGGGTCTATACTCGGATGGTATGACCAGTTCTTTCATCCACTCAGGTTGTACAGATCAATAACGGGGTAGAGCGGGTGGAGATCTGAAAAAGTGCAGCGGCTTCCTGTTGCAGTGCTCCTGGTTTCTAGTTACAGCCGCTGACTTACTCCTCAGATAAGTGCTTACATCATGGGGTTGCTGAGAGGGATGCACTATCATGAGCTAATCCATAAAGTTGGGACAGGTTTGACCATCCCTCATTGAGTGCCTACAATAAATACTAGCAGGTGAGTGCTTGTTCTGCAGTCAGACTGGCCATTTGTTCACCACTTGTCCTTTTAGGCCAAAAGACACATTCACCCATAGCAGTGGGGGTTCAGGTGAGCCAGACCATTTTCCCTCACACTTCTCAGTCCAAAATGCAGCTCCAAGCCACTCTGAGCCTTAATCAGCTGTCCCTGCGGCTGACGGCTCTAGTAGATTCCAGGTCCAAAGGGAACTTTCTTGATCAGGGCTTTGCCCTTCAAATGGGCATCTCCCATGAGCTTTTGTAGACCCCTCTGGGGGCCAATACACTGGACGAACACCTTCTTGCCCATGTCACACACCTCACAGTACCCTTGCTTCCCTGCACCCTTGTATTGATTTCTGAGGTCTGATCGCCATCATCACTAAGAAAAAACACCATTTGCTCTTGCTCAGCTCTGCCTTTCAACCCTTCCATGGGGCCACTATCTTTTTCAAACTGGACTAGTGTAATGTTTGGGCACTAAGTGGAAGACCTCCTTCAAAACCCTGCTAGGCTACTTCAAGTATCTTCTGATGGCTTTTGGATTGCCCAAGATCCCTGCAGTCTTGCAGGCACTAGTTAACAATGTCCTTAGAGTGTTACTAAATCAATTTATCATAGTGCATATGGACAACATCCTTATCTATTCCCAGAGTCCCCAAGAAACATCCTCCATGTGCAGTTGGTACTCCAGAGACTCTTGGAGAACAAACTGTTAAATAAGGCTGAAGAGTGCAACTTCCATGTTCTCTTAGTAAGTTTCCTTGGCTACATAATTAACAGTGGGAAGGTGAGGGTGGACCCTGAAAAGACCTGAGTGGTGTGAAAGTGGCCTAAAACATTGACCTTGAAACAACTTCAGCGATTCTCGGGCTTCCTGATTCAACACGTTTTCCGAATCCATGGCATCCCCACAGACATCATAACTGATGGTCTTCAGTTTATTTCCCAAGTATGGGGGTCTTTCTGCCAAGCCCTCGGGGCCGATGTTAGTCTGTCATTCAGCTTCCACCCACATACTAATGGCCAAACAGAGCAGGCTAACCAAGACCTGGAAGCTGCATTCTGCTGCAGGTCTGTCCAAAACCCTGCTTCATGGAGCACTCAACTCCCTTCAATTGAATATTCCCACGATTCACTGAGCAGTGCCTCCACTAGTATGTCACCCTTCAAGTGTTCCCTCGGATATTGGTCAACACTGTTTCCTGCTCACAAGGTTGACATCACCATACCCTGTTGCTGGGTGTTGGTTAATGGGTCATTTTGAAAACATGGTAAAAAACCTGTCCCTACTCTTTTCTGGCATGAAAAAGCTTTTAAATTTTAAAAAGACACACTGGTCTTCCATAAAAATGTGACCCAACAACTTTTATAATGATGATAATGATTTGAGTCTATATAGGTTTGCACATTTATTTTCAAATTAATTTGAATTTCTTTTGTATTTGGAAAAGAAACATTTGGAAGCAAGAACATGGTCAAAGGTCAACAAAGGATCAATGCCATTCAAGTACACTCATGATGAGTTTCTCTTCACTTATTAAAAGTTAGTCATTTGCTTTTAGCATGTCATTTTTTATTATGGTTTATTTAGTTGTGTCAGTGGTGTTACTTTGTTATCTGGTTGTGTGAAGGCGTTTAATTGAAAAAGGAAGTATGTACTAGTTTAAATTATTTATCCTAATATGCTAGTTTTGAGATGATATTGGCACCGTTTTGGAAAATTCTATCATGGGAATTCGTCATTGGTTTTACTATCACTGGTGTTATGGTCCTTGCTTGAGTCATCAGTGATAATAACTAACACCAATCATTGTATGTATCAGTATCTCATTTATTATCATGATTAAACATATATAAGGATTAAAAATAAATGAAAACTTGAATTTCAAATTCACACCTTTTGAAAGTCAGAAAGTCACTCTATTTTGAGAATACAGTGCAGAATTCTCGCTGCACAGACAATTGCACATATGAAATCATGCTCTCGGAGAGTTTTGCAGCTGTGTATGTGTGTTTGTGTGTGTGTGTGTGTGTGTGTGTGTGTGTGTGTGTGTGTGTGTGGTGAGAGATTCTTGTTGTGTTTTGGTTAATAATTGTAGCTACACAGACAAGCAATAACACACATGTAATCATGCGGTCAGAGGGCTGAGGTTTGGTACTCTGTGTGTGTGTGTGTGTGTGTGTGTGTGTGTGTGTGTGTGTGCGTGTATGTGTGTGTGTGTCTGTATAACTCCACATATATGGGGTTATACAGTGGTATTTAAAATAGTAAATGAATTAATAAACATTAATACAGTTTAATGTTTTAAAAATGTGAGATTTTTTCAGTGTTCATTAGCAATTATTTATTCATTAATATTAAGTATCAATAACTTTGAAATAAAGCTTCACACAGAGGAAAATTTAAAATCATGAAGTGAATGAACAGTTACAGTTTATTAGATTTGCATTTCTGTCTTGTCAAAGCTGCAGAATTAAGGTTTAGGGTTTTTTTCCAGGGTGCTTCTGAACGCACAGCTTAGGGTACTTAGGGGTTGTGACACTGAAACACACATACATATCACACACATAGCATCAGGACATTAACAGATCATGCAGGAGTGGAAAATAGTTTAATGTTTAATGTTAAAATTATTACATAATCAATTAGTAATGCATCTATTTAATGATTAAAGGCAGATACTCACATGAAGCCTTGAAGTCTACATTGTGGGTTTATCTCTGACACACTCAGGACATCTTTAGAAGGAATTTTGCCAGTGAAGAATTTAAAACAGCATGAGACAGGATCAACAGCTTGCGCTGAACAGGAGATACAGACGAGTTAGTTCAAGTCACACTGTAAACACTGCATAAATGTAATTGAATACTATGGCTTAGTAAAAAGCAAACACGAACTAGAAACAAGCAGAATTATTTATTTTAGAAAAATTATAATTCTGCTATGACTGATATGGGTAATGTATTGATATTTATTTTTAAATCAACTTATTTAGGTATTATAATTAATAGCACTCTTTAATGAATGCCAATAAAATTAATAGTTAATTATGACTTGGAACAAATACTACTAATTATAACTATTTTTCAGTACAACATAACTAATTTGTAATTACGATAACGTTATATCATATATTATATATGTAGATTTGATACATTACATTTAATATTGCTTTATTTATACAAACATGGGTTTATTTGTAATTCATTATAAACTACAATAAGTAACAATTTTGAACATATGTGGTAATAATTATTTGATTTTGATTGAATGTCTGATTTAAAAGCCGTATACAAATATCAAATTGAAATAAACTTTATTAGCACACTGTGTTTGGAAAAAGAGGAGCTTTAGTCTCTGTACATCTACAAAGAGGACCAAAACGTGCAGTTGTATCTAAAAGGTGCAGTATGTGTAGAAAAAGGTGTGTAGTAAACTCACGCCTAGCATCTGAGGAGAGCACCATGATCAGAATGAAGCCCAGTAAAAAACCCACAATTCTTGTCTTCATGTTATTAGCAGGTGTGTGACGCTCCACTCTCTATTCTCTCAAATTTGCTATACTCAGATTTTATTGGATCATTATATACAAATGTTTATCTAAAGACAGATTTTTCTCCACCCACTGTATATTTGCACATTTCTACACACCTCTTCAACTCACCACTTCCTCCATTCAGCGTATAGCCACCAAAAGCTGATGAATAAATAGAATTAAGCCTTATCTGGAAGACTGCATCTGATCCATCCAACATTGCATGATTCAGAGATGGGATGAGGATTCGTGTGAGAATGTTTCTGTGAATAATTCAACAGAGTGTAGCTTTTGGGAGTAGAAAGCACAGGGATATAGTTGTGGGAGGTTTAACATCAACCTCCACCACAAATGGTAAAGATGGATCTGGATGGCAACGAAGCGCTGGAAGCGCCGCCAAACATGGCTATCAGAATGTTGAAACCACTAGAAAGGTTTCCTGACAGACAAGCTTCACATGTTTGTCTTCTGATGAGGAGTAGTGTATATGTACTGCACTGTATATCATCAGTGCAGACAACGGCAAAATGGTTACCCATCGCCTGGAGTATTTCAGTCACAAATGCCTGGAAGACAGAGGGAGCATTAGCCAGAATGCATGACTAAATATTCATAGTGACCAAATATGTAGATAAAGATGGTCTGCAGACTTAAAACTTCTGTGTGATTGAGATCATAAAAATTTCCCTTTTAACTTCTGGCCTCTGTATGTTAGTAGTGAGACAAGGTAATCAGATACAGGTTTCATGATTCTGAGAACTTCAGGCTACTAATTCACTATGGAGAAAACCAGTGTGCATGAGGAGAGGGATAGTGGTTGACCCAATCTTCCCACTACTAACAGACCTTTGTATATGGTTTGGATGGTCAAAGGACTATGGAAACTAGATGAATGACCTAATCCGAGGCATGAGATGAGAATCTCTCCTTACAGGCATTTCAGAAATGTCATTTTTCTCCACAATAGAAACTTTGGCCTCCTCTCCTTTCTCCTCCGACAATAGCTTTGCATGTCTAACTTGCATGTTTTCCTCTTCAGGCTTGTCATATAAGGGAAGAGAGAGATATATTCCCTCAACTCTCTGCCACTAAAATGTCAGTGTATAATTGACAGTGGGCGCTGTCCACTGGGCACTTCCAAGATGGCAGCTGCTAGTTGGAAAGGCTTTTTATTCCGCCTACAAGATGTAGAGCTCATCGTGTCCATTGTTTTCCCTAGAGACGTGAAGGTGGCCTCCACATCCATGGCTTTCCCTGAAACCAAAACAGAAAAACACAAATAGAGTGAGAAAGCAGCCTCTGCTAGGCTCAGGAAATACAATCTCAGGAAAATAAAATGGATGAACTGAGACTCTGACTCACAACACGACATGAAACGAGAACGCTGTTTATCTACAGTAAAAGCTGGCTTCACAAAAATATATACTGGACTCAGAAGTCCATGTCAATGTCAATGGACTTCTCACTGGGAGAAGATGAACTTCTCATTAGGAGCTTATTTGGTGTTAATTTGTTTAATTTGTCTCCCAATTATTTCTTTCACTGTATTCTTAACTTTCCCCATTGTTTTGAAGGCAGTGACCCCCAAACACGTGATAACACTTAAAAGTCTTAAATATTCTCTTTAAAGCCAGATGGAAGATACATCAGTAGCTTGCATGGTGTGGAGATAAAGAAGTTTACAAATGTACTCTAGAGAGGACAAAACTGAACTGATGGAACTCAGGAGGTTAATCTGAAATGCTACATATGTCCTGCACTTTACATACTTCAACACTGTGAATGGCAATCAGATTCCAGTAACCTTAGAATAGAGTTGTACGCTGCCCTAAAACTGCATTTTTGTTGTTGTTTATTTGTTTTGTACTATGTTTTCCCCTCCCTTCTGTGCACTGTGGTCAGTGTCCTGGTCAAATGATGCTACTCTCCTAAACCTTCCATTGCTTGGTAAGATTACTGACAAAGCAGTTTTCAATCAAATCATTACTACTTGAATATGAATAGCTGCCATGACATCCTCCAATCAGGCTTTCATCAACATTGGAGCATAGAAAGTGCTCTTGTTAGGTATTAAACAACATTCACCTGAATACAGACTCAGGTCAATTAACCACACTGGTACCGTTAGATCTTAGTGCAGTATATGATACTGTGAATTATAATATACTACTAGAGAAATTTAAAAAATTGGGTGGGACTCACTGGAACTGTCCTTAAATGGTTCGGGACATACCCTTGAGAAATGGATTATTTTATCTCTATTGACACTTATGAATCTTAGAAAGCCCCCATGCCATTCCGAGTCCCACAAGGATCAATTCTTGGACCCCTTTTGTTCAATCTGTCCAGTGCTTGTACATATAAGTCAAGTCTTATATTTGAATACAAGGTGGCTCATTATTTAACTCTCGCACCAAATGACTTCATTCCCATTGATACATTTTGTGTGTGCCTTGAAAAAGTGGACAGCTGGATCAACAGAACTTTCTTCAATTAAATAAAAACAAGACAGAGATAATCCTGTTTGGCAACAAAGATGCATAATTGAAATTTTATTCCTACCTAATATCTAGGGCACTTAACACTTCAACCTATGTGAAAAATCTTGGTGTAATCACGGAGGAGGACCTTAGTTTCACTGACAATATCAAGGTTGGAAATAAATCGGCTTTATGGTATCTCAGAGATATAGCTAAAATGAGAGATTGTGTCAAAGCAAGATCTAGAGAAACTTATTCATGCCTTTACCTCCTGTAGGGTTGACTACTGCAATGCTCTCCTCACTGGCCTTCCTAACAAAACCATTAGACAGCTACAGATAGTTCAGGATGTTGCTGCTAGAATTTTAACAAAAACTAAGAAAAGACAGCAGATCACAGCTCCCCGCATTGGCTTCCAGTAAGATACAGAATTTAATTCAAAGTACTACTCATCATCTACAAGTCACAAAATAGTTAGGGTCCTAAATATACGTATATCAAACATGTTTAATGAATACAAACCTGTTAGGTCTCTGAGATCTGCAGGATCTGGTCAGCTAGTGGTGTGTAGAACTGAAACTAAACAGGGTGCATTTAGCCACCACGCTGTCCACTGTTGGAACCAACTGCCCCTGGAGGTCAGATCTGCTCCTCCTTTAGCCATTTTTAAAAAGAAGCTAGAAAAGGCGTTATTCACTTCCTATCAGTTAGCTGTCACTTTTATTTTGTTCAACTGGACTTTTTTTCAGTTGTTTGCTTTATTCCTCTCTTTTTTGTTTTAATCTTATTAAACCTATGGTATTCATTTTGTATTTTCTCTTTAGTAAATGTAATGTAACTGTAGTGTATGAAAAGTGCTATATAAATAAACTTGCCTTGCCTACCTTACTCACCTAATGTTCTCTGTCTTATGTGATATGCACTGACAAATTATGCGTACACCTAAGACTAGCTAAACTACATTTTGTTACACTGTACACATCCTGTATATGGATGATGACAATAAAGTTGAATTGAATAATCAGCTGCTGATTGTCTCCCTTGCTTTCAAGTGAGAACTTGCTCTCTCTTCTTTCCAGGTAACAGGATGATTGAAAACTTCTCTGAATTCTATAGAAGGATGGGAGAATTGTAATACCGACTGCGTTTCCTGTAAGCAGACAGGGTATTAGTGTGATTCTGTCAACATTCTTTCCCTGGCATGCAGCATGGGGAGATTTTGAGAACAGGAGAGAGCAATACATCAGAAATGCTTTGCAATTTGCCTGAAGAGCCATTGTATTTCTCTGGCTTTGCTAAACAAGGCTTATAAGAGCATACGGCCCACATATTTGATCAGTACTCAATCCATGGATGTGTCTTCCAGTGTGGAAGTGACATTACACCAGCAGACTTGAATCACTCCCTTCACAGTGGATGCAATTTGGTGGAGCTGCTCAGCATGCACTTCCAACAGTCAATGCCATTCAAAGCTCACGCACTTCCACTGGGTCCACATGTAGCGACAAAGTCTTCTGTAGCATGGCAAACAAGGGATGAAGCTCAATTTTCAAATGTTTTATTAAAACTGGTGAGTGCATCCTCTGCTGGCAGGGAAAGAAAAATGTCCTAAGTCCTCATTACAACCATCATTTACTGCTGTACTTTGCATACCCTTATTTTTTAAAATGTTAATGTTATGTGAGTTAGCTTTTACAGATGTTTCCTCATCTGTAACAAACAAAAGCTGTGTTAAGAGAGCAGAGGTTCTCTCTGGTCGTGATATAAATATGTACTTTTTTTTTACTTCTAATGACTTTTTTCAAGTCTGCGGTTTCTTGAGCTCTGTGGAAAACCATTCGGCTTTGTTAGAGATGTCTTCTTCGATGTTTGAGGAATATATATAATTTGACATTTTATTGCAGGGCGTTCAAATTCAATTACCTACAGCATGTCAACAGGGAGCTTGCTAATAAAAATAACTGCAGAAATCAGTAATATTCACAGTATACAGTATTATATAGTAATATATATATTTCTGGTTCCCATTTGGCACTTCCTTTAGAATTAAGAGTTCAGGATTTGGTGGTTCCTAAATGCTTGGGGGAATTATTAATTGGTTGCTTTGTATGTTCTATTCAAAGGCAATGAGACCCTTGTCAGAGTGCTTCATGTGGTTAGCTTACTGTTGCACTTTCTGCTCACCAAACCATATCGAAACGTTTTGATTACACTAGATTTGCCGTGATGTAATGTATTATACCTGAACCTTTTCTAGATTTTACGGATTTAGAGAAAACGTCAGAATTTCTGTTTAAAAAAAACATAATGATTCATATATTTCATAAATAATTCATTCATAAATAATTGTTTTAAATAATTATAGTCTCAGATCATTGTTAGATCTCAGCTGGAATGTGAAAAAACACAAAAAAACAGCAAAAGGACAATAATCTGATCACTGGTCTGTGACGTATAAGTATGTACAGCTTCACCGTCGCTACGGATTTCATAAACTGGACAGAAGGTCTTGTGTGTCTGAATAACTGCTGACATACAGTCACCTCTGAAAGTATTGGAACAGCAAGGCCAATTCTTTTCTTTCTGCTATACACTTAAGATGATAGAACAGAGTTTCAGCTTTAATTTCCTGATATTTACATCTAAATGTGTTTTTAAAAACTCTCAGAATATGGCACCTTTTATTTGAACCCCCCATTTTTCAAGTCATCAAAACTATTGGAACATGTTTTTTACAGGTGTTTTCAGGTGTGCCCTGTTAGACTGAATGTTTAAATAGTTAGTAGCGCTGAATGTCTACACTTGGTCTAAGTCCTGGTTAAACCTGTGAAGACTGCGTTGGTTGTTAATAAGGATAGACCAACATGAAGACCACAGAGCTGTCTATGGGAGAAAAACAACTCATTCTGAAAAGAAGAACGATCCATCAGAGCCTTTGCAGAAGCACTGGGCAACAATTTGGAATGTCTTATAAAAGAAAGGAATTACTGGTGTACTAACAACCAAATATCGGTGAGGTTGGCCGTGGAAAACAACAGCAACTGAGATAAGAAATATTTGTGATGATTTTGGCCTTCCAGAAAGTTGTTTTTTTCACCACCTGAAGGGTGATAAAATGGAAAAAAGCTTTTGAACACATCTAGATGTAAATATCAGGAAGTGAAAATGGAAATTCTGATCTATTGTCTTGTACTCATCTTTTGATTGCAAACCTAAATGTCTTCAGTATATAACAAAAACATTAGAATTGGCTGTGGTGTTCCAATACTTTTGGAGGAGACAGAAGTTAAAGTTGAATGAACCAGTCACGTTTTATTATCCTTCACGTGGTGGGAAAAACATCTTTCCAGACTCAGCTGATGTCAGAAAAGTGCACCAGTTCTCAAACACTCAAGGGTTTTAAAAAAATGAGCATTTGGGATGCAGTGTAGTTACAAACTAGTCGTGTTCTTACTGGGATCCTACTAATAAATAAAATTTTGTCATCATATGCAGTGAAATTCAGAAATTCTGTGAGCTGAAAATATTTACAGAAAGCAATTCATTTAACAATTCATGTTTTATTTTATTCATAGAACAAGAAAATATGAACACATCACCCCTATCTTATCTACACTGCACTGGCTCCCAATCAAATTTCGCACAGATT
>JAQQZR010001892.1:0-10248 GCA_030068235.1 Notoglanidium macrostoma
TCTGGGCCAGGACGGCTTGCCTTCATTGATGGAACAATGAATTCTGAATTATATCAGAGAATTCTAAAGGAAAATGTTGGGGCATCTGTCCATGAACTGAATCTCAAGACAAGGTGGGTCATGCAGCAAGACAACAACCCTAAGCACACGTGCTCCTGAATATATCTGCCATTCATGGCACAGCAACACACTTCCACATTATTATACTCATACTATGGACTACATTTCCCTGTATACTCTCAGCCATGATGGCTGACACACACTCCCGGTTTTTATTCATGGCAATGGTCCAACATCCTTTACCAGAAAATGAAAAGACAGATTTTCATAGCTCAAACTTAAAGTGACACCAGCCTTTTACAAATTTAGTCACTGAAAAAGCAAGAGGTATAAAAAAATTTCAGTCTACTTGCTGTATATTCAAACGACAGTCAGCAATTTGACATACATCAATAAAAAACGCACAGAAGTGTCATGTAATTGCATTATTAGTAACTAATGAAACAGTGAAAATCTGCAGGATCCTATTTATGCCACTCTATAAAGAGAACTAGCCAGAGAACTGAGATGGCCTTAAGCACATAATGGTTTGTTACAATGTAAAGTTAATAACTGCATTTTACTGCTCACTTTATCAGGAAAAAGTAAATTATCCTTTATTTCAGTGAAAACTGCAAAAATATGTTTTTCTAAATGTGGCAAAATATCTAACAAAACTGTATAATATACAAAAATATTCTGTACAGTTGGGAAGACAGGACATATCACTCAACCACAAGCAAAAGCAACCACAACTTATGATACATGTATATCCACAGGCCTGTTTCTATGTGCAATGACGTCACAAATATTATATTTCAATCGCATAAACACACTTCCTTTGAAACTAATAGAAAAATATGAGGTGTAATCAATAAGCTCATGCACTAGTTCTTTTGCAAGACTGGGAACTGCCACTTTATATGCCAACAAATCTTTATCAAAATTTAAAGTTTCATAATGCTGATACTCAAGAGCAACAAAAGGGGAAACTATCACAAAGATGTCCTTTATCACTATAAACACCGGTAAAGTATCATCCACATCTGCGATTATCATAGACTTCCCACTGATGTATTCCCAGCCATTTCATAGCGACAACAGATTGTATGACATTCACATCCAAAAAATCTCTCTCATCTGCAAAAATTGAATGCTCAGTGCTTTTTCATTCTGAAGGATTCAAGTAGCTAAACCTTTTGGTTTTGTCTTCTGGTGATGTTAACTTTTGGGAACAGACACTCAACAGCAATAGACAACTCAGCATAGAGGATTTGGACAACACCACATTGTCGGTTTTAGAAGGTAAGTCCAGTTTAACATAGTTCTGTAGAAATAAATATATTATTTAAATATCATAATATCAATACTGTGGTCGTGGCATAAAGCACAGCAGCAACACCGCCGTTTATGATTATGGTAGGGTCTAACGACTTTGTTCAAAGCGCTAACAACATAATATCTACGAGCAGCGAGGACGGCGTGAAAATAAAGTGTTGAGAAAAGACTGTGTAGAGTCATCTTAACATTCAACATGAGTGGACTAACGTGATCGACAGTGAGTGCGATTATTCAAATGCGAGTGGTCAAACAGTCGGAAATTGTGAATTCCCGATCTTAACTACTCATTAAGGAGTGGACAATCACACACTCAGATTGGTCAGTCAGTCACGTGTTACTGTTTCCGTCGCAGGAGCGTACATTTAATAATAGTCGGCTTTTTACAAACAGATGTACAGAGATGATTAACATTTTATTTTCTTCAACATTAAGTAAAATGACTCATGTTTTTCAAAACTTTAAAATAAACAGCTGACACAAACATATAAACAATAGGTGCATTTTTACAAAATGACTGTGTTGCTCCCACTTGACATCAATTTGTCATCAGTTGGGCCCATTTCACACCAGCTCGTCATTTAAAAATGTTGCAAAATATGGCTATTAGCTATTAAAATATTTCATTGTGTTGTTTTGTATTGCATTGCATTAGCTTATTTAAAGTGATCATATATTTTTGTAATTATTACAACTACATAATGCTGATATTGCATAGTAATACTGTAGATAACAGTGCAGAACCTGCTTAGAATTCCTTTGAATTAAGGAGCCAGGATTTCATGTAGCTGAAGAAAGACTGCTCGTTACAACAATAAAATATGACTTGAATTTGTGACAAAAGACTTAAGACTTGACTTGTACACCAGCTCAAAGACTTGAGACTTGACTTGGATTTCCAAAAAATGTGTTCAACATACAGTATATGCCAAGGCTTGGATTGACTTCAACAATTCAAGTAAGTGTAATATTCGGCATTTATTTCTTGAGGACAGCTTTGTGATTTAAAACATACATGAGTAACCAAAACATGTCAGACAACCTCTCTCACTCTCACGTTAATAAGTGCACATACACGGTGGCAGACACACACACACTGCACAGTCACCACGACTACCCTTTTCCGGCTTCCGGCCTCGCTGATAGCCAATAAGTTTGTTATCGATGGAGCAAAATGAAGTCAATGTTGAGTGTTTAATTCTTAATATGAATGTGAATGGGTCGCTTGTGTTGATATGTTTGGCATTCAAAGTGAAGGAGGTAAACACTAACATTCCAGAGTTGAAGCTGCTCTGTGTGCAGGAAACATCAACAGTTACTGGTAGAGGATCAAACCAGAAAAAAATCATTTATCGTGCTGCTTACAGATATGGAATTTTGGATCATTTTCCTCAATAAATAATCAATTGGATTATGATTATATTGGATTAAAAAAATCTGTAATTGTGATCATTTATGCAGAAATATAGAACATTCTAAAAGTCTTCATGAACTATATATCCGTATATCCCCATCAGTCATATAACCCTGTTTTAACATCATAGCTGGTAACAGTTCGTATTGTTAGAGTAACTTACAAAACTCAAATTTAAACTGATTTCCCTCTTGATAATTTTACAGCTGCCAGTATTGATGAGGGGGTCTTAAAAACCCTCAGCCATGATGACCTGAAGGATCTCTTTCCTGGCCTGGAAAATTTTCTCAGGAGGAAGAAGCTCTGGGATATCATTAATCCAAAGGTACTCTAAATGTCCTATACTTTCGTAATAGGTAATGTGTCACCAGATGTGTCCCGTGTATTTATTTATTTTCTTTCCCTCCACATCTCCAATGAGGATCCTACTGACCAAGACTCCCAAAGTTGTAGTGGAAGTGGGATTGTGCCATCAACCAGTGCCATGCCGCCATCCCAGTCTCAGAGCTGAAATGCATGAAATGATGGCCAAAACAGTGAAACTGCCAGATCCACCAGAATATGTAGTGTACACAGATTCAGAATTAGACATGGTGTGCAGCCAGTATTTTGCATTGCTCCACAATGGAAAGGAAAGGGACTGCAAGATGTCAAAGGAACTTAGTTGCAGACTTATAAGAAACACAATCACCAGCATGGTTGCAATCCTTCGTGTCAGTCCACTGGGAAAGGAACTGAAATATCTCTCCAAGCACGGACTGAGAGCAGTGTCACAGAAGATCATTGACTATTATCCTATGCTACGGGACTGTGGAGATATGCCGTATGTAAGTGTTAATTTTTTTAAATTAAATTTTATGTTGTATAAAACCTAAGATTGTATGGGGTCGTTAAAAACAAAACACTGAGCAACGTCCACAATAAACTCAACTCGAAATTCAACCAAAGCAACGTTGCTCAGCTTTTGGACCTCGAGTTTGAGGCCAGACGAGCCTTCATTGATTCATGATGCAATAAGGGAAGAAGAGAGAGCCACAAAAATCTTTGAGGCATATCCATGCTTTGAAGATACTCAAAATGTAAGTTTCTTAGCTCACTGTAATTTTGTTTGCTTGTTTCAATGCATGCTCTGTTGAATAAAAAATGCACAGTAGTAGAGTAACTGTAAGAACAATTTCTTCATGGGAAGGCAACAGACGAGTTGCGTCGCATCCTGGATGGCACCAACTCCAAATACATAGATGAAACAAAGGGAAGATGGGAAGACTTCTGTCAAAAGATGCAGTTCTATGGTGTGTGGAAGAAGGCCCTCAAACCCCCTTTCCCCTTGAGGAAGTAAGCTGCTGAACAAATGCAATGTAATCTGTTGGTTCCCAATCCTGCTCTGGCCTTAATGTTTTATAAGCAGTTTCCTGTGATCTGAGTATGGTGATGCTACTAAAGCATAATTGAACTGAAATTGAAACAAGTAGTCTATGAACAAGACTGGGAAATACTGGTGTATGTGGCCAGCTGATTGATTTATTTTAAATTGGCCTAATGTTGCCTTTCTATTTGGTTACATAGTGAATTTCATCATCGCCCTCATGACAGCACTCCCAGTCCTTTTTCCCTCACCAACCCCACCACCAAAGCGACTTGGGAATGCCAGTGAAGCACTGCTTCACATCCTTCAGGTTAGACATTTATGATGGTATCTGTTAATGTAGCCACTGAATTACTTGAATTTAGTATTTTGCTGTTACTGTTGCAAAACTCTCATAATCCATTTTTGAACTGTCCTTGTCATTTGTTTGTAGGCAATGGAGGATCTAACGCTGTACTTGGAGAAGCGACCTCTATCCAGCCCAGTGTTACTCTTTGATGGAACAGCTTGCACCCTTGCCATGGGAAATACTCCTGTAAGCACGCTACTGAAGGAGAATTTCTTTGATGGAATGTTAATGTTAATGGTGTATAGCTATGCTTTGCACTTGACATATCCACAATGTGTTGCAACCCTGCTGTCAGTCATTCAAACAGAGCTACTAGTGTTATGCCACTGAAAATTGGGGAGAAAGAATCACAACAGTGACAAAGCGGTGTTTCCTCACTGAGAACTTTTACTTGAATCAATTATTTAAAAACACATACAGAGTTTACAAAAAAAATGTTTTCGGATAAATCCACACCTGTGCACAGACGAGTCCATAAAATGGAGGTGGCAATCGGCGCAGCTTTTTTTTCTCTTAGCCGGATTTAGTTAATGAGCAGCGTTTCACCCGCACGTGAGCACACGCGCACTCTCACAACCTTTCTGTCCAACTTACATGCACATCCCCTTAATCCTTAACCTAATACTAGTGTATTTACAATACACCCAGTAACAAGCACACAACATACCTGAAAATTGGGGAGAAAGAATTACAACAGTGAAAAAGCGGTGTTTCCTCACTAAAAACTTTTAATTGAATGAGGAGAGGGCCGTGATTTCCCCTAGGTACATGGGTGGAGACTAAAGTAATTACTCAGACCTCTTTGTTGACCACAGACAAATCGATTATAACTTAATTTCTAAAAGATAAAGGGATGATGTAACAATGGATTAATTAGTTTTTCCTGCTTTTAGCCCCCCCCCTTTTTTTTTTTGTTTAAAACTTAAATGCATTTTTATTGTCATTAAGCAATTCTAAACACCTTTTATGCATTCTCATGACTGTATAACTTTTTATCCTATCACCAAGTTTTACTCTTACTGCAACCCTGAGTTTGTTCGCTCCTCTTCGAAGTCACAACAGACCATCAGTGTATTGTTTTAACTTGTCACACTAGGCAATGCCATTCACGATCAAGATGCCACAAGCTCGTACAACAAAGCAATCACTGAGTGGAAATCTTTCACTGAGAAATAGAAATGCATAGAATGTCAGGTTTGTTATTAGTGTTTTATAGTACTGCACCTGATATCAAGTTTTTCTTTAGTGTTTTTCATGCCCTGTTTTTTCTTCCATTCAGAAATAGTTGTGTTATATAATTTATTTTGTTCTAGTGGTCCGGTCCCAGTGCTCTATTTCTCTCCCTCTCTTTCTCTCTCTTTCTCTGTCTCTTTCTTTCTCTGTCTCTCTGCTTCTCTCTCTCGGTCTCTCTCTCTCTCTCTCTCGGTCTCTCTCTCTCTCTTTCTCACTTAGTCTCTGCCTAGCCTAAAAAGTGCATGTTGCATTTTGTTGTTCATGTTAATGCCTTTTTTGTGTAAAAGTGTTTTGCAGTGGGTTATGGAATGACATTTTTTATTTTATTACATCCACATTTTTTTCCCAGCAGGTCATTCAGTAGGACAGTTATTGATGTGAAGACTCTGCAGAGTAATTTTGGTTGACAATAAATGTTCATGGAAATTTGATTTGCTGTCATTGTTGTGATTTCAGTGAAATCAGATTCCTGTTTTAAGACATTCTTGAAATAAATAGGTCTAAATATTGGTTTAGGCCTACTTATTTCAAGCTGTGCCAACTAGTGTCAAGTAACAGCAGAATCATACTTTTCTAGAATTAAGTCATTTCCACTTAATTTAGTAATACATTTTCTTATTCCTTGGACTTCATTTTTCAATGTGCTTAAATTAAGAATAAAAAACAGCTAATATTCAGTGTATTTTGCTTATTACTGTAATATGGCAAGTCTCATTTTAAGTAATTTGTTCTAAAAAATAGAATTTGTCTACTTACTTCAAACTGTTGCATGCTTGTCCCACCTTTCTTATTTCTAGACTTTAATCAACTTGTTTTAAGAATTTTTCTCAAGTAAAATTATCTTGCTGCATGGACAGATAATTTGACTACTATTAAGTCATTTACTTCTCAAATTCAGTATTTATTTCTTATATTTTAGCTAAGCTTTTTTGCAGTGTGTTGCTAATCGCATGAAATTTTGCCTGTTTTTTGACCATGACTCTGCCTGCTGATTTTGAACCGTTCCCTCAGTAATAAACTCATTCTGCTTTTACTGCCATCTCCTAATCTGCGCATGTGTCTAGCCAAACCCAGTTGTCGTGACAACCAATGGTTTCAAAAGCATCAATGTCAGTTATTGCTGCGAAATAATCAATATAAAAATAAGCAATTCTGTTAGTCAAGTGATTGGTTTTTTTTTTATGAATGATTGTGTCTTTCACATGTGACTAAAAAAAAACCCTACCGTTTTACCCTACCCTATTATAAAAAAAGGTGTAGCCATTATATAATAATTTAGCTGATCACAAAATTAGAGCATTTGAGAAGTGAACAGACATTGTAGGCAGAATATTGGCTGGAATAAACGATGTAACATAACCAACAATTAAGATTACAATGCTGAAACACTGCATAAAATAGCACTTCTGCACTTTCTATGCCAGGGGACAGTTTTGGAATGCTGATTGATTGCTTTTTTGGTAAAGAATGGTATATTTTAAACATGGGCAAATATAAAGTATGCAGATCTTAACTTTTTATTTTATTTTTAATCATACAGATTTAAGTTTTCTCTATCCTTCTCTATCATTAACCCACAAAAAGTGTTTTGGATGAAGGCTGTGGCACATCAGATATCAGTGTATCCCGAAGTAAACAGAATATAACTAATTTATAAGGTGGTTATGTTGGGTTTTTGTGATGCGGGTGTACACTGCACCATGTGTAAAAGCAGTCCATTCCCAGGGCTAGGATGTGATAAATTAAACTTGTTTTATAATTGGGGAAGGCCAATATGTTTGTAATAAAATCTGTTTTCAATTAATCCTGTCAGATTCAAGTTATAGGTTTTAAGAGGTGCAATGTTTGCTGTTCAGGTGTTTTACAAAAACATTTGTAGCAAAAAAATAAATCACAGATATGACACAAACCTATTTTATTTAACGTTTTTGCTTTGTAAAACACACCTAAAAAATTTAATGGAATTATTGAATGGAAAAATTATGTAATCACTCAGTGATGACAAACAAATTATGGAATCATGAATAAAAAAAAAAAGGATCACAATTAGTACTTTGTTGTACCTCCTCTTAATTTTAATATTAAAATTAAAACCATTAAAAGCCTTTTAATGGACCATATTTTATTCAATATCCACCATAAATTTTCAACCGGATTGAGATCCAGACTGTTTGCTGCTGAGATCCAGACATGCCACATCAGTGTGCCACAGTTTATAAACTTGTGGCACAGTTAAAAGAAGCCCTATTTTATGTGTAAAGTCAACAAGATTGCAGAGAATATTGATGGACAGTTATATTGAGGCATTGGCATATACAGGTTAAGAGAGATATTTACTGAGGGAAAGTCAGCTTCTGGCAGAGGTGCATAGCTTGGGTGAAGAGTGGGATTCTTCTCCCCTGTGAGCAAATGGTGTGCACGTTGCTCATGGCCTGTCCACAGACATCTCCTCTCTATCAGCTGTTTCAGTGTACAAAGGCATATACAGCTTAGGGGGCTAATACTGTGAGATGTTGAGCTCCTCAGTTCAAATCTCACCTGGGGCAAGTTTTCTCTACCCAACCACTTCCCATCTTGTAACAACATGCCCATGCTGGGTAAATGTGGGTTTTCTGTGGACCAGCGTGCACAGGGAAAACCCACCCTAATCCCATATGGGGCCATAGCAGTTTTGTCTGTTGGGGCCTCTATGTGGGTTAGGGTTGGGAACTGAAGTAGGTTAAGGGAATTTCTGTTCTGCTTATTGGTTCTTAAACAATGCATATCGACATGGACATGCATGGGTGTCTACAAGGACCTGTTTTAGGTGAATACATTTATGCATCAATACACAACAGGCACATACAGTATGTGTGACAACAGTGTGAAAGATAGTGAATAGTCAAAAGTGTAATTTTACTTTAATAAAGAAGATGACAACAATTGACACACATCAAATCTATTCTTAACCCTCTATGCCCCATAGCGGCTGCCGACAACCTGTGTTTCACTGTAATGGCCACAGCCAGCTTGATTTTTAAAGAGAGGTTTGCTATAGTGAAACACTCATTCATGAAATAATACTCCATTTGAGATACATGAATACCATATTTTTATTAAAGAAAAAACAGTGTTTCCACTGACATTTCTGAAGTATATCTTACTTTTATGTCATGACTGACTGACCTGCTGAGGAGTTACATTGTCTCTGAGAGTTATGGCTAAAGTTATGGAGTCTGTTCTCACTGGAAGAAACAGTAATTATGTGCACCAGTGATGCCGGTACACCATGTTTGGATGTCAGTGACAATCATGTTGATGAAAGAAAAGTCAAAATAAAAAAAAGCTTTCGAGTAATATTATCATTTTCCTGTTTATCACGAACTAGCTAACGCTGTAGTGGTTCCTAGCTGGCTGGCTTTGGCATAATCACTCAATAAACTGATCAGAGTGAGATAAATAGAATGACACATCAAAAAAAAAAGTAAATCCATGAAACGTTTAGTTGGACTGTCTGTGCTCTTGGGGTAGTGTGCGTGAGAGTGTGTGTGTGTGTGTGTGGGGGGACTTCTCGGTTGATTTCTTATCTTTGTTGTTTAGCAGCGTTTGATAAATAATTCAGTATTTAATTATTTATCTAAATGTATAATAAATACTATTTAATCTCATGAATAAGATATAAAATGTAATAAATAAATCTTCCGTACTGTTCAAAACTGAAGTCCAAACTGGACCTGGCTTTTGAAAGTAGTTTTACGGTATATGTTAGGGTGTCCTCTTTTCCCCGTACATGTCCTCTTTTTGAGACATGGAAATTGCGTCCGGCCGGGATTTTAGAATTGTCTGGGATTTTGAGCTGCTTAATCATTCGTCACGTCAGGGGCGTCTCTCATAAACTAGTTACTATCCTACACGCCTATTCACTTCCACTCGCGCTAGTGGAGAAAAGAGATAAGTGAGCAGAGGGGGGTGCTGAGCGAGGAGGCAGTTTTGGGCTTCGAATATCTCCCTGATTTCTCCCTGCACGTTCTCAACCTACCCTCATTGATTGTTCGCCTTAACCTTAAAAAAAATGCATTGGTCAACACCGCAAGAAGCACCAATCACTGCCATCAGCACCAGTTTCCTTAGTTACAACAAACACATGGCACTCGATATCTGCAGTGCAAAATGCCAACACGCCGTTGTAAATTCACTGACGATTTACAAAAAAAATCCCAGTGCTTTCATCTCGGTCTCGATGCAAAGCAGGCACGTGCGTGTCAGTGGCTAATAAAGGTGCCACCGGCTGACTGATGGAGATTTCACTGGTCTTAAGGCTCACGAGAAGTGGACCAAATATTTTGAGAGGTCAGAGAGCATTCATTTTCACTCAGAACTGCTGAAGATGGCCCAGTGGTTTTATTATATATTTTTTTTGCCATACCTGCTCACAACGCTAATACGGAGCGAGTTTTCCCCTGATGCAAGCACAATGGACCAAGGAAAGGAATCACTTGAGTGTTGACTCATTGAAGGGGATCCTGTGCA
>JAQQZR010001893.1:0-10246 GCA_030068235.1 Notoglanidium macrostoma
CATGTCTTTGGACTGTGGGAGGAAACCAGAGCACCCGGAGGAAACCCACGGATGCACGGGGAGAACATGCAAACTCCGCACAGAAAGGCACCCTGGGTGACCCTGGGATCGAACCCGGGACCTTCTTGCTGTGAGGCGACAGTGCTAACCACCGCACCACCTTGCCGCCTTTAATAAGGCATTTATGTATTTATTTATAGGAGTTTTTCGTTAAACATTTGATTGAAAAGCTACAGGTATAGATTCTGACTTGTGCAGCAACCAAATATTGAGTCTGGGAAAACTGGGGAAATCGGGGAAACTGGAACACACGTTCTGTAAATCATTATTTGTTTCAGAAATGTTTTCATCACAGAGACGTGTGTGTGTGCTTGTATGTATGTGTGTTGTATGCAGGTCTGGATGTGTCTCTGCAGCAGTATGCATTTGAACAGTGGCAATTGTGTGGGGTGGATCTGCTGAAATTAACCTCACAGCAGCTCGAACAGCTCGGTGTGCAGAAGATCGGACACCAGGAGCTCATCCTGGAAGCCGTGGAGAAACTCTGCACTCTGGTACATCTTCTACCCCAACTACCTCTGGTGTATGTGTGTGTGTTTACGTTTCTGCTCAGCAACGCGAGCGATTTTTTTTTTCTGTGAGTATTTGAGGCAGGGCATTGTCAACTCTTTATTTAGGCATGAATGAGTAAGTGTTATTAACAGAATCCAAGTATGAGATCACAACTCTAATCTAAGAGAGCGTGAGAGAGCAAGTCAGCCAGACAGACAGGCAAGATATTGGGTCGACTGCACAGACATTAAACCAGAGTAAAATAATGGCAGTGGGTACGGTTCTTAGCTAGTGATCGGAAGTTGTTAGATGACATCGCATGATCTCCAGAGAGCCACTGCAAGTCCCGTAACACCCAACTCATCAGCAAGAGGCTTGGCTTGCATCCTGACGTCATTGTAATATGACTTTGGATAATTCATTATACTGTTTTAAGTGTTAAGTGTCCAAACAGCAAATGATGTGGCAGCAGCGCAATGCATACAGGCATGCAGATACAAGTGATCTTCACATCAAACATCAGAAAGGGAAAGAATGTAAGCTCCGTGACTTTGAGCATGACGTGGTGGTTTCAGATACTGCTGATCTCCTAGGGTTTCACTCGTAACAGTTCGTAGGGTTTACATAATACATAATGGTGCAAAAAGACAAAACACATCCAGTGATTAGCAGGTCAGTAGCTGAAACTGGACAGCTGAACATTGGAAGAAGACCAAGTGATTTCAACTGTCCAGTTTGGGTGAACCAGAGCCCTCTATAGCCTCACATTCCTGTTTTTGGCTGACGTGACGTGATGTGATGTGATCTTGTCGACCATCCGCCTTAGCAGCATTCTGAGATGCTTTTCCGCTCACCACGATTGTAAAGCGTGGTTATTTGAGCTTCCTGTCAGCTCCGCGTTATCGGAATCTCTTGATCTGCATCTGCATGATTTTATACACTGTTACATGATCGGCTACATGACGACATTCGATCCACTGACTAGATCATGCAATGAACAGCTCATCCTTTCATTTTGTTCATAAGTTCCTTTTCCTGCTTGAAACCTGCATGGGGAAGTGCAGCGAGCCAATCAGATTGCAGCTTTCACCATTCTGAAGCTTATAGACAGAAAAGTGTGCAAAATATATCAGCCTTTCTGTGGTCTGAGATTAATGTCTATATGATAAATGTAATGGTTGTGAACAGAACATAATGTCTGTGTGTGTATGTGCGTGTATCTATACAGACGTATGGTCTGTCCGGGGACAGCGTGTACAACGTAGCCGAGAAACTGCGCGCTGTTGCTCACTCGCTGCAGATGGGTATTCAGAGCCGATGGCGTGTCAACACGTACGACGGGCACAGAGCCACGAAAATTCCTAATCAGGAACTGCAGCTGGTACTGGATCTCATTGTCGCAGCCAAGGCCTTGCATTCTCTGCTCAGCAGGTACTACACACGCATACACACGCAGATATAAAAGCACAGCCTGTCATTATACTGGGAAAATGGAAAGTGTAACCAAAACTGAGAGCGCTAAATAATGCACACGTTCCGACCAATCAGATTCGAGTATTCATCTGCGCAGGGGTATAAGTCGCTGATCTATGATTACATCACATAGTTACATTGGCATTATTATAAATGCTGCATTTTCATTCCGATTTGTATTCACTTTCATGAGGGGGAAATGAAAAACCTTATTCTGCTTGTATTCATTACGTCAGAAGTCGGAATTTTCAGACAGCTTTGAGTTAATAACATAGTCTTTACCTTTCTCAGTAATGGCAAGTCAATTGTAAATGCAGTGTCATCGTCTTACTCGTTAACAGGCACAATTCCTGACGGTCCTGAATAGTTTTCATCGCCATTTTGCATTAGATAGTCATAGCATCGAAGACTTAAAGGCTATATGCTAGCTAGCTAAATCTGTCATTTAATCAGTATCACAGTTGAGGTCGTGCTGATGTACTGAATATCTGCCTGTCACATATACAATATGCAATAAAAAACATACAACAGGTCTATAAACAAGAAATTAATATTGAGTAAGTGGCATTTTGGACACAATATGGCCAAACGTTCTGTTTATTTTTACTCTGTGAGCGATAAAAAAAGGTCATGATGTCAACACTAGCGTAGTAACCATTTCGAAGGAGAACCGGACAACTTTACGTGGATGATTGGAGCACGGTGAAACATCCCAGTGCTGTTATCACGAAATATCAGCCATTTCTTTTGGAACACGGCTTGACCAATCGAATTACTGGAGCAGAATTAACTGTTGTTTAAAAGTTAGTATGTTGCCCTATTTTAGTACTGCTTTTAACATGCACTTGTTGTCTTGTCCTCATCAAATCCCCCTAGGCAAATCCCAGATGCAAACTTTTATTGCTCAAGTGTGGAAGGATTGCGCCAACTCGAATAAAGACTTCATGTCTAAATCATTGCCATCGGATGCAATTTTAAATTCCGGTTGTGAGCAAGAGTGACAAAACACTTTTTAAACATTTAAAACCATTATATTTAATTTAACGCATTAAATGTCCCTCTACCCAGGGACACCATCCACTTTTGCGCTTCCTGCCAAGAGCGAGCGTGTTCCTATTTGAAAATCCGCTCCTCATTGTCTGTTCTTCCCTCCCTTTGGCAAGTGGCCACTCGTGTGACGTATTCTCTTTTGAGTCGTGAGGGGAGGTCGACATGGGCATCCTAAAAACGTGACTTTATGCTCAGCTTCCACGTTTCCTCATCGTGTGTGCATTGTAATCATAATCCAGAGCGCCTCATATACAGAAAGCTACAAGATATTTGACCACATATGATTTTTTTTCTTCTTAAGAGCCTCAGAACTGGTTGACAAGTGAGATCAGATTGCTGATCACATGCCCTCATTTGTGAGTTGCTCAGGTTGTGTAACAAAGCAAAGGGAGGCAGTACGTCTCCGGAATCAGCGAAATAGATCTAAAACTGGTTTGGTCTTCTGTAGTCTTTGCACACTGTTACAGAAACACTGTCAGTGTGTGCGATTTGTAACAAAAGGTCTAAATCAGTGTCAGCTTTTACTAAATGCCAGCAAGGAATTTACACTGCTCAGACTGACACACGTTGGAATTAAGCAGGGCTGAAGTGGACTTTAGAAAAAACCAAAAATCCAGGTAATCATTTTGGATGTACTTTTTAGAGCAGAATGTATGAATGCAGTTTGTGGGTTTTATTTTTATTTATTCTGTTTTTGCATTCAATGGCATACCAGGAATCTGAGGCATTAGTTGGCACAAGCTCACCAAACCCGAACAGTTTATGATTGGAAAAACTTCACACATCTGTCCATGTTGCCTCAGGTTCTGGTTCTTGGCTGACAGGATTAAAACCTGATCTGGTCTGTTGCTGTTGTAGCTCCTCCGCCTCAAGGTTTGAGATCTTGTGTGTTCTGAGATGCTTTTCTCTTAAGGATGTAAAGAGTGGTTATTTATATTACTACAGACTACCTGTCAGCTCAAACCAGTCTGCATATCTATGGAGGGTTTTTTTTTTTCTTTTTACATTTTTGTTCAGATTGTACAATATGGGTGAAGTGAACAGTGTATACAGATAGATCAGGCTCTAACATGGTGTATTAACAATATGGGCATATTTCACAGCATACACAGATCTCATCAAGTCTGAAAGTGTTTGCACATACTGCACGTAACACGTATTATCCAGCCAAGTGCAATGCTATAAACCTGTAAAGCCAAATATACTGTACATTTATATATTTCTTATCCATTTTCTGTTTATTATGTGCTTTCCGCTCCGTCACTGTTTGGCCTTTTTGATTTTGGTGCACTTATGCTTTCATTTTTCTTCCATGCCCATATAATATCATGTAATTCTTTGTGTGTGTGTGTGTGTGTTTATAGGCATCAGTACACAGAGTTGACAGGAAACACAGGCTTTAAGAATATCCATGATCTATGTCAAGATCTGAGCTCTGCTGTGCAGAAGGTCAGTATTGGTGTATTAATGTCTTTATCACTGTTCTCTCTTTCTCTCTCACTCACACACACACACTTTTAGACACACACAATATAAAGAGGGCTGTGTGTGGGAAGACGTAGAGCTAGAAAGGGGAGGATCAGAGGACTGAGTGAAAGAAAAAGAGTGTGAATGAGAGAGGGGGAAGATCAGGAGGGCGGGGTTATAATCGGGCTTTTCAGATTTCAGTTGTTCACCTGTGGCCACTGAGTTTCAAAAGTAGGCGTGGTGGAGGGAGAGTGGGCGGGGCAAGTGGACAGATAGGCTGATGGGACAGTGACCAAAACGGAGCTGTAAGAAGAGTAAGTCTCTCTCACACACACACACACACACACACACACACACACACACACACACACACACACACACACACGGATAAACACTGCAGCGGTATGTATTGGCTTCTTTTATATACTGAATTTGCACCAAATAATCCTGCTTTTACACTTTTACACACACACATGCTGCATTACTGCTAATTATAGTCTCGCTGAATTGCTGCTGTGCAAATCCGCAGCCTCACACGCTCAAACCTGTTCTGCTTATCTTCCCGATCAGCCTAAGAGCATGTCCTTGTTATCGTTGTGTATGGAGATCTGCTCTCATCAGCTTTGTTTTCTTTCTTGGGAACTAGCTTATGGGAAAGATCGAATAGAAGATAAGTCTGAATTCGTGAAATATTTCTGCACACGTGCACACGGAACAAAGCGATACGGCAACCCGAATCAGGTCTACAAGGGAAAAATAGGAAGGAAGGAGTGGAAGTCATAGTGAGTGTGTGTGTGTATGTGTGTGTGTTTATAATGCTAAACAATCTCAGGGTGCTGGTTGAATGTGTAGGTAATCAGTGAGTCAGTAAATGCCTCGCAGTTTTTTGCTCCCTCAGTGTGTTGTGTCTATTCTAACAGCCTGTAGCTCTAATTGCAGCCCATTGTTTCATCCACTTCCTGTTTCTGCATAACTCACATTTGGGTCTAAACTCCTGCTTAAAGTCAGTCAGTGAGAGAAACACAGCTGTGTTCGGCTTATTACGCACATCTGTGTGGCGTTCCGCATGTGTTAGTAGCCGGATTGGTTCGTGTGTGTATGTGTGTGTGTGTGTGTGTGTGTGTGTGTGTGTGTGTGTGTGTGTGTGTGTGTGGTATACTTTCATACTGTTATACCAGGTTATGTAAGAAATAAAACAGTTGGGTTAAAGGCTGGATGATATCGATATCATGATAAATGATGTCACAATGCACATTTATTGAGATATTGTGAATATCATGGCAAATTTTTACTAATTTAGTTTTTATCATTTTAAACAATTACAAACTGACTGAAAGGAGCTGATCTGATTTTCAGACTTAATGTATAAAATTGTAAAATGTTAAAAATGTTAATGTTAAAAAAGCATTTGATTGAAAATGCATCTATATATATCTAAAATATAAAGAATTAAAAAAAATAGTAATGTGCCAGTAATTCTAAAATAAAACACTACTATATTGCAGGGAGGTCATTAGCAAACCTAGATTTCCTGAACACCTACTGTGTATAAGCGGATTTGCTAATTGCGATATTTTTGCCGTGCTGATATTTTTGTGCTGTTAATAGAAAAAATCAACAGCTGGGTCATGTGAAGTGGCCCGATATGAAGCAGAGTTACTGTTGCCACCCATAAGTTTATTATTTTTCAATACAGCTTGTCCTGAAATGAGTTATTACTCATACACTACAGGACGTTAGCGTACGATTTCCATTTTTATTCATTTAATAACTACACATGATGCTTTTTATCTGATTGTAATTAAAATGAAATGTCCATGAAACCATGCCATTCCTGTTATCACTTATCTATAGCAGCTATAAACAGTCATTCCGTCACCAGCCTTTTGCCTTTCTTGAAGTTATTAAGGCAGAAATAAATGCAGCTTGTCATGTTACGGAGAAACCAGAAAGTGTAAAACCGCTCTCCAAACCTCAAAACGCTGACAGTGCTCTTTTGTTTTTTTATGAATAGTATGTGGTCATTTAATATGGTAACGAATGTCAATTTATTCCCAAACTCATTACTAGATGATTTCTGGTATAGCACCCAAGCCGTGGAGATTTCTGATCTAATTTCAGCTCTCGAGTTACAAGCAGTGATCCTTAGCACCACTAGAAGCTGATTAACACGCAGCCACAGTGAAAAGGTCACGTCCGTCAGCCTGGTGCATGACTCCTTTCAAAAATGATCATATCTCTAGCAGAGGACTGTGGAGTCACTGTGAGAAAGCCGTCCGCTTTTCTTTTCCTCCTCGGGTGTTAGGAGTCTGTAAACGAGCACCTGTGCCGGGCAGTCGATGAGCCTCGACGTTCAACAGTGCAGAAATAACATCACATCACGTCAGAATCGCCTGTGACCTTTCCATCTCTTGGTTAGTTATTAGGTCAGGACTTTGATGTGATTTGTCATCATCATGAGAAATGAAAACCTGGAATGATATTATTTTCCACCTCTGTGCGTTCAGCCTACAAGTGAAAAGGACAAATAAAACACAGACACCTCAGTCTTTGACTTTTGTTAGGAATAAGCTATCCAGCTGACTGATGAGTGATGAACAGTACTGTGCAAAAGTCTTGACCCACCCCTCATTTCTTCATAATTTGCTTCCGAAGAGCCAGACGTTCTTGTATTTTTTTTATGTACTCTTGAGGAACAGTTCTCCCGGCTTCCTGCATACCTCCATGGAACACTAGCAGTCATGGATCAGCCTCGCCAAAGCCAACGTTACTGAAGCAGTGTTGGATCATCTCGACACAGAACCGAACAAAAGGCAGCCGACATCCAAAGAAGATCTCTGGAACCTGGAGAACTATTCCTGATGATAACGTAAAGAAATGACAAGAAAGCTTGCCTAAGAGAGTTGAAGAATAACGGCGCTCATACCAAATATTGACTTTAAAGCTGGTTAGAGTGATACAAACTCTCTCTGTTATATACATGTATGTTTGCGCGTGTTGCAATAAATCACTGTACCTATTGTCTCATTTTCCTAGCAAAATATAAAGAAATGAGGGGTGAGGAGGGGCTCAATACTTTTGCACAGTCGTGTATCTTTACCTCCTCAAAACAGAAAAGAAGTATAAAGCACAAGCGATAAAGATTTCACAAGCGGTGAATAGGCGTGCATGCTGATTGCTCTAAAGCAAATTCTAGCATGTACAGAAAAATTCATTTGGAGTAAAGAAGCGCCGCTGTGTTTACTGTTGATACTGTCAGCAGCCGTGTTAATTTGACGTGGCGTGCTGAATCCGCTGAACGCCGAGTAGTTGAGCAAGGTGTTTTCCCGAGCAGGAGGTCAAATGTTTGCACCGAATGCAGCATAAGCATTTGTTTAATATCGCAATTTTACGCAATTACCAGAAATGAAAACCTGAAGGTGTTGTGGAAAAATGCTATTTTTTTAAGAAAGCCAGCAGCACAGTACTTACCGCAGGATTGGCTTCGGTTAAAACAAACAGCGCTAGCACTGAAAGCACTTGCGAAAACAATCCTGTTTTGCATTCTTTCCTGGTGTAAGAATTATTTTTTATTTCAGTACAACTTGTATCATCAGCAATAACTTAAGTGGGAATGATTTACATGTATTCAGGATTTCTTAATGCTTGCTTTGCCTGTATTTGCTTTAATAGCAGCTGGCATGGACCCCACAAGCTTTTGTAAAACCTGATGATCCTGATGTTGTTAAATCCGATCCAGGAGCGTGTCGTCTGAACACATGCTTGAATGGAAGGGATAAGACTCAAATATGGAGATATGGAGAAGGCGCTGTCTGAGTCTTGCAGCCGTTTTCAGTGAGATCTCAGACTATTTTTTTTTTTTTTTTTTTTTTTTTTAATCCAGGTTAAACGTTGCTTGGATGAGGGCGTTTCATTAGGGTGGTCCTCACAAGTCCTTTTTTTTTTCTTTTAAACAAAAATAAGGAGAAATAAAAGGTTTCCTTTTCATTACTGAGGTTCGGGTCAGGGTTAGGTTTAAGTGCAGGCGAAGCATTAAGTAGCTGCATTAATCATTATGTCAATGGAAGGTCCTCACAAGGTTAGTAAGATGTGTGTGTGTGTGTGTGTGTGTGTGATAGAGAGGGCTAAAAGGGACTAAATGTCCTGATAATGTTAGTATCAAAATTCAGACTTCCTTGTAGATGTCTATGTGGGTGGGTGTGTCTGAGCGAGAGAGCGAGAGAGAGAGAGAGAGAGAGAGAGAGAGATTCTTAAAGTGGAGGACGAAGCAGATTTGAAGATTAAAGTGTGGGTGAAGTGGAATCAGTGAGTGATATTTCAAGATAAAAAGGAAGTACAGGTTTGGAAAGAGAAGAGAGAAGAGGGAGGGACCTTAGAAGAGCTAACACAGAGAGAGAGGGAGAGAGGGAGAGAGGGCAGACAGACTTGAACAGACTCCTGAGTCTATGAAGGTCGCTACGAAGGCTGTGAGACAGTTTTGTTACTATTTCGTCAGTGCAGCAGGTACAGTTCTGCATCTTTTCAAATAGTTGCAAAAAAATTGTTCAAATAACCTGCTTTCTTAGTTGCCGTGTTTTGCAGTGCTTCCTGCCATTCATGCTGCTGAATTGAAATGTTATGTTGTATTCACTGAAATGTCAGGATGTTTGGGGATTGTGCTGTAGCGTGTGTGTGTGTGTGTGTGTGTGTGTGTGTCCTGTGAGTAATGAGGATTAAAGGTTGAAAATATGTGTGTTTACATGTAGGTCTATTTCTGGAAACTGTGTTCTAATTGTTAAGGACTAACGTGTGTGTGTGCGTGCGTGCGTGCGTGTGTGCGTGCGTGTGTGTGTGTAGGAATGTGTTTATATCCTGATGTGGAGCAAATTTCCCCAAAAGGATAGGAATATCTGAGACTTTTGACCTTGTGGGGACATTTGGCTGGTCCTCGTGAGGAAAACCGCTTAAAAAAACATTATTATTAATCTGAGATTAATATTAGGGTTAGATTTAGGTGCAGCATAGCATTTATTAGCAGCTGTAAGGTCTTCATAAGTGTGTGTGTGTGTGTGTGTGTGTGTGTGTTTCTGTATCCAGGGCTCTACTGAAAACCTAAATTACGCTTTGGATGTGTTTGTGTGTGTGTGTCGGAGTCTCTGACCCTGCGCGAGCTCGTAGTTCATAGTTTTGTTTGCTTATTGTTCTAGTTTAATGTGTTACACTGTGGGGGATTCTGAGAGTGCTGTTTTTAAAATGTTACCAAGAAAGGTAATAGTTAGTGATGCAGTCATTAACTCAGCAGAGTGGGAATAGAATATGAGCTCTGATTTGCCAAACATGTCTGTGTGTTTGCTCTTTTATAAACTATGTTGGAAAGGAGGTCTCTGGATTAGATTTATTGTAGGCTACTTAGGGTTTGTATTTGTTTGTTTGTGTGCAGGCCACAGCCACATTAATGTATCCCTTTCTTTGATATCTCGACTAAAGCTAACTGTACAGTTCCTGAAAAGTGCTGTTCAAATCTTTAAAGGGCCATTATTATGTAGGATTTTTGAGAGAATCTATTAGCAGAAATGGAGTATATATTCCAAAATATACCTATGGAATTCATAAGTAAGCGGCACGGTGGTTAGCACTGTCGCATCACTGCAAGAAGGTCCTGGGTTCGATCCCCGGGTCACCCAGGGTGCCTTTCTGTGCGGAGTTTGCATGTTCTCCCCGTGCA
>JAQQZR010001894.1:0-10244 GCA_030068235.1 Notoglanidium macrostoma
TATAAAATACCCTATTGTTGAATAAATTGCTTGTATTAACATAATATGCAAAAGACAGTATTTACAGCTCACAAAAGTGGCTGAAAATCCGGTCCACTCAGAATAAATAGGTGCTGTCTACATTTGCAATGCTGATTTGATTAGAGCACCATATGGAACTGATGCTGTTTGAGTAAGAACATACATTACATACCTGCCTTTTCTTCAAGAGAAATATGCTGTTTTACATCATCAGTCAAAAAAGAAATCCAGCGTGAGTGAAATAACACATTAAGTGTGGCAAGACCAAGTATTAGATTTGATTAAAAATTGTTTGCTGTATATTTTTTTAAACAAAAAAAAATTTATAGAAATGAATATTCAGTTCAAATAAGCAACTTTATGCATGCTTAATTCTTCTTGCTGCTTAAAGAAAATTATTAACAGCATTTTGTTCCAATTCACACACCTAAAATGGATGATTGATTATGAGAGAATTATACAAAAGTAGATAGAACCTGTGGAGTGATCAGTCATAAAAAAACTCTTCTCTGCTCATGCCATCCCTCCTTCTTTAGCCTATTGCTAAAGCAAGGCTACACCAAGTTAGAATATGGTGATTGGTTGATATAGAGTTTTCGAGTAGAGGAGACACACAAGTTGAAAATAGAAACCCTTACTGAAAGACTCAGTCACACAGCTGAGATTTTTTTGCTGTATTAGGTTCATTTTAGTGATGCACCAGAACCAAAGACATTTAGTAATATGCTACTCATGAAATCTGACATCAAAATACAATTAATAGTAGTCCAAGGTTACAATGAGTTTCTTACTGTTACTTAATTGTGTGTTCTGACTAATAGTGTCTATAGTGTACGGGCTCATAAGCCATTTAGACTGTTCGGTGCTGGCCGTCATTACTTTCTTTGCTTTATAATTAGCACTCTGGCTCTTCCTCTCTGCTACATTAGCAATGTTCTCTGGAGCACTGCTAGTCCTTGTCACACTCTAAGGGCGCAGTGAAGATAATTATCACTTGTCTCAGCGAAGGCAGCTCTTGTTAATGGAGTGGAGGTCTGCATTGGTGCAGTGCTAACCAGGCTCTGGTCTGCTCAGCCACCCTGTAAAATATAATTAGGCCAGGTTTTCCTTCCTCTCAAAGACATCTTAAAATGGATAGCTCATTTATTCCTTCTTAATGCTCTCTATATCTTTCTCTCATTTTGTATCTTTCTCTGTGAGTTGGGAAATTTTTTTTGAAGTATTCTAAGAAAATATCTTTCAGCTGGGCACCAGCTCATCATCTCCTCTAAAGTGCAGACACCTTATCCTTATCTTTTGCTTTTTTCAAGAAAATCAACAATGGATATGCACTGAAAGAAAATGGTGCTTCAGTAGTATAGAATGCAAAAGAAAGTATGTATTTGCAAGGGTGGTCATTCTGATTGGCTGATGTTCTGGATCTGGTCATTTGTGAATCAGAATAATGTTTTTTACTATCACAAATTTCACCATCCCTAGTTTGGGCAGTGGGAAAACCCAATTTAATTAAGATGAAGATGAAACTGTAAAGCAAAGTCAATCTGTTCAGGCTATTTTTTCTCTGTCTAATGGAGGCTCAAAGTCAGCATTTGCTTTTATGCCCAGTGTGAGCACAGAATGCAATATGTCAAACACTGATGCCAAAATGTGAGGAGGAAAGATCTGTTAGCTACTGTCTCTCAGCTTTTTTTGTACTGCTTTTCACTCCCCTGCTGAGAAACCTGTCATTCATGCCTCACCTGCCCTTGCATATCCTCCTGAATCAGGCTGAACGTGTGGTGCAGGTAAATAAGCAGTGTGATTTATTCAGCGTTGTTGAGATTAGCGAGGGGAATGCAAACATGCTCTCAGCCATACAATGATTTTGATCCATGGGTATGTGCATGTTGAAGATGGTGGCCAATTATTTTACTATGAAAAGTAATAAACATTCTTCTGGGTAATCACAGCCTCCTGCTGTGGTCATACGTCTGGCTGTGGATCAGTAACCATGTGTGCATATGGGCTGGAAACGTGTATGACTAGGTCCACTCAGTATGGACACTACTTATATTCTCAGAAAACAAAAGTGCTGGTCATTATAGTATGTTTGTCTAAAGCCACTGGTTGTTTCAGGTCTCATTGTGGACCTCCAGGCCATTATTATCCAGATACCCAATTGACTTTGCAAACACTCTCCAGCTCTGCAAGATGCACAGATCATACCAAAAAAAGCTCATATACTCCATGGATGAGTGAGACATTAATACAAGCAACAACTGAGAACAGGTACTTTCATACTGGCCAGACAAATAAAAAGTATGTCTAAAGTAAGGGCAGAAAAAGTAAAATGTGGTCCTGTCTGATACTGTCTGAAAAGGGATTAGTGGTGAGTAAGGGACTGATTAAATCCTAATTCAGCCTGCTCCCGAAGAAATTCTGATCAATTCCATCCACTCCCACAGAAACTACTGACAAATCCTGCACTAGCAGAAAATTTGACCAATGTTACATGCGCCCTCAATATTTAACCATGTATGTAACCATGTAACCAATACATCCATCCATTATCTATACCGCTTTATCCAGCTGGGTCGTGGGGAAGCTGGAGCCAATCCCAGCATCTTCGGGCGTGAGTCGAGGTACATCCTGGGTACACCCAACACAGACAAACAGCCACACACGCTCGCATTCACACCTATGGGCAATTTTGAGTATCCAGTTGACCTAATCTGCATGTCTTTGGACTGTGGGAGGAAACCGGAGCACCTGCAGGAAACCCACGCATGCACGGGGAGAACATGCAAACGCCACACTGAAAGGCACCCTGGGTGACCCGGGGATCGAACTGTGACGCGACAGTGCTAACCACTGCACCACCGTGCTGCCCAAAATGTAGTCAGTAACCTAATTAATTATTCTAATCTAATTACAAGAAAACTAATGTAACTGATTACTTTCTGTTACTTTTGGATTATCTCAATACCAAAAACGCAGATGATGATGGCATTTTCACAGCTGGAAGACATAACTTCCAATGTGCTTTTCCCCTTTTCTGATATAAAGACAAAATAATGGTGAAATCCCCACCCATTGAACCAATTTTCCAAGATTAGGTAAGATTACCTATAATTTCAATCAAAACCAGAGTGGTGATATGAGACTCATGAAGTGCTGCAATGTGTGCACATGTGCATGGTAGTATATTGTTCTTTATTTTTATAATGTATTTTAGGGCTGCAAATACTGATTATTTTGATAATCAATTAATCTGCCAATTATTTTTTCCTTGATTAATCAATTAGTTTTATTTAAATAGAATTAAAATATGTATTTGCAACATTTTAATCAGTACTACTACAAAACCTTTTCTTAAATAGGCTTAATTAAATTGCAATTCACTAATTACAACATTAGTGACATTTATCAGATAATCTGTCACAGCATGAGAATATTATCAAGTGATCATGTCAACCAAATACTTGGTTGAAATACTTGGACTAACTCAAGCAGACAGTATGTATCATGTACTGCTCATCACTTTTTTAATCACTTACTATACTTTTTGCAACTGGGTGTCTATATTTTACATAGCCCCAAATGGGACATGGGAGAGAAAAAAATCAACAGAAGAAGAAAAGTCATGTTTTTTGATATAATGCAAAATTTTGCATTATAAAGCAAAACCTTTTAGTGACCTTGAACCGGAAATATGAGTGACATATCCAGGTCAGTGCAAAAGAAGAATTGTTTGCAGAGAAGCATTGAGCAATTTATAGTTTTACTTTGAGCTTGGACTAAAATATAATGACATTCAGATTGTGCAAGGATCTAGGCATGATTTTCTGAAACTAAAACAGTTTAAGAGAATTATACTGTATGTAAAATGGGACTAATGGAACTTATACAGCAATTTGTCTCTATATATTTTAAACCTATTTATGTAAACATTTCAAGTAATTATCAAGTTAATATCATGACTCCATAAATTGAAACTTTATGAAAGGGATAATGGATGCTCGACTGAGGAAACTCCATTCCTCAGCCTCCACCTTGTCCATTAATTCTGTTTAATGGTACACCTTGAAGACTGTTATTCCGCTTATACCCCAGTTACCAAACATCTAAACACGTTTGTTTGAACACATGGGGAGTAATTTTCTCAGAAACAAACATGCTTGTGGTATACTTTTGTCCTGAACAAGGATAATTTGGGGTGGACGGTCTAGCTGATTTGATTGTTATGGTTACTGGCTATGCAGGCTGCCAGTCAACAGATGATTTAATATGGCTGCCATGGTTACCATTCAAAAGTTTGCAGCACATTGATATGAAACAGTGATTAAAACTTTTTCCAACCAATCTAATTCATAGGTGTCCAATTATACGAAGTTATTAGACACCTAGCCAGTTAATCAGAAATTAGTATTTCTTCTCTCCAGGGTATAATTTTAAATAACATTTCCTTCACTGATCATCAGCTTCTAACGCTAGTTTGACAATTTGTGTACAGTAGCCTAAATTAATAGATGAGCAATTGATGGACAAGGTGGAGGCTGTGGAGTGGAGTTTCTCTTAAGCTCCCTTAAGACTTCTAGGCTTCTGTCATGCCTAGATTCAAGCACAAATTGAATGTCATTATATTTAAGTCCAAGCTCAAAGTAAAACCCTATAAATCCCTTCATGCTTCTCTTTCAATGATGCTTCTGTTTTGTTGTAATGAAGTGTAAGAACTAAACTAACTGTATGTATATAAATGGTAGATAAATGAAGTAAAGATGAAGCACAACAGTCATGGTCTCATTCTCTCTGTATTCTTCTCATCATCGATTACATACATATAATCAATGTGTTCTTGCCACCTACTGGTGAATGTATAGAACACAACACTCCCCCTTTACATAAGAATGATACCAGTAATAAGAATACAGAAAACAACAGAACATACCGCAAGAAATAGAAATGGCCATTAGAGACAATGCATAACCTGGAAGAGCAGTGCATATCCATCAGTACTACAAATATCAGTAGCTACACATACCATAACAGTTATTACTATACATGGAGATAGGGATAGAAAATAGAGCATGACATTTAACACTCTTCAATATCATAGGTGAAAATGAGGATCACAATAAAAGCAGGGTAAAAGCTCAACAATTTGAAACATCAGTTGGATATATTAGTGCTTGGGACAACTTGCTTTCTTATCTCCCGTGACTGGGAATAGAGCAGATATGCCTTTGGAACATAAGCACGCTTCCAGACATGCACCCTGTCCCCTTCTTTGAAAATGCATACTTGAGAATGCATGCTCAACAGCTGGAGTCAGCTTATTACACCATTTTGGACTGTCAGGAGGAAACTCTGACAAAGCGCATCAGTGTCATCGATTTTCAAAGGTGGGGAAAGGACATGAAGGCATGTGCACATTTTTCTGCCATGCAGCAACTCAAATGGACAGAGCCCGGTAGTGGCAAGGTACACCTAGAGGGATTCTTCAACCGTAGCTTTCCAGATTCTCTGTTGCAGGATAGCATACTGTATGTATGCGCTCAGGATGCAGTGAAAGCATTCAACCACTCCATTTGCTGCGGGATGGTAAACTGCATTATGTATGTGCTTTGACACTATCTTTCAAGAATGCAGTAAATTCTGCAGACAAGAATTGAGGTTCATCTGATACAATGGGTCATGGATTATCTAATGTGCTAAATAATGAAATAAGAAAAACAATGGTGTTCGCTACAGTAGCAGAGGGTGTGCAAGCCACTTCAGTCCTCTTACTGTGGTAGTCAGTCAGTGTGAGAGCAAAACGGCTGTCCGGTGTAGAAGTCTAACAGACCAATTACATCAATGTCTAGCTTCTCCCAAGGCTGTGATGGAAATGGAATTTGAAGTATGGGCATAGAACTACACTTACAGCAGCAGGCAAAAGAGGCCAACCATCATCTATCTGTGTACAAAATGCATGGAGCTTAAGACAGGAAGCAGAAGCAGCAGCCAAGTCGTCAGAAGAGACAGTAGACAAGTGATCAGCAAACAGCACGGCCACAAACTCCGGCTCAGTTTCATTCTCATCAGCAGCAGCAGGCTGCTAAAAGGCAGATGGAAAAGACAGTCAGCTATGTTGTTCTTTGAACCAGGCAAATAGGCAATATGATAAGTGAAACACAGTAGTTGCACTGCCCAGCACGGAATATGCATGCCACTGCAGTTGGATCCTTTAGTAGTCAAGAGAGTGGTTAGTGCTTGATGGTCTGTATGCATTGTAAATCTTTGGCCCCACAAGTAGGCTGTCCACTTCTCTTCATCTGACATGCATCCAAGGGCTAGAAAATGGCACCAAGGCCTTAGTCTGAAGCTTCAGTGGAGACAATAGTAGGGAGGTCAAGATCAAACAGTGCTAGGGCTGGACTGTGCACGAACAGCTATTTTACCATATCAAAACTGCACTGTGCATCCTCTGACCAGCGAAATTCAGTGTCCTGACAAATGCACTTATGCAGTGGCTCCACAACAGTAGCAAAGTTGGGGATGAACTAGTTGTACCATGATAAAGTCCCAAGTCATACTGATGTTTCTGCTCTGCAATTTCAGTCAAATATCTTTTATGAAGTGACATAGCATGCACAGTGTGTTTCAGAACACAGTTCAACTAATAACACTGCACAACAAAGTTTTTGCTTCTTGAACACTGTTAGGTGTATCTTATAGATTTTTGGGTACTGATCACGAATTTCACATCAAAATTTACCCATCACATACCGTTTCAGAGAAATCTTCAGTTTTGTCATGATTTTTTCTTATATTTGTATACATCACTCAACAGGCGATCCAAAGCACTGAACAAGGAAGGTTATCGTTATTTAAGGCAGATGTTCCCAAGAATAACTGATGCCAAAATCAAAGAGGGCATTTTTGTTGTCCCCCAGATCAGACATGTTAAGAGTGACAAGCGATTTGAAGATCTGTTAGTTGGGCCGGAAAAAATTGCCTGGAAAGCCTTCAAAAACATTGTTGACAATTTTCTGGGCAATTACAGAGCCCCAAACTGCATTCAGCTGGTAGACAAACTTCTCAAAGCATACAAGACAATGAAGTGCAACATGTCACTCAAGATTCATTTCCTCCACTCACACTTGGACTTCTTCCCTGTAAATCTCGGTGCTGTCAGTGATGAACACGGTGAAAGGTTTCACCAGGACATTGTTACGATGGAGAAACATGCAAACCGTGAATGCTTGCTGACTACTGTTGGGCACTGCAATGTGATGCACCAGACATTGAATACAAAAGAAAATCAGGAGTAAAACACTTTTTATTCTGTTGAATGTAATATCTTATGCAAAACATAAACGTGAGTAAATACATTATTGTCAGTAAACATATAAATGTCTATTTCTCAGAGTTCCTATGTGATGCAGTACAACCAAAACCATATTTGTGCATACCCAGTAGGTACCTGTCACAATCAACAAAAACTTTTCAGGAAGCAAGACTTTTAAAAAAAAAAATTGGTGTGCAGTGTAATTAAATTAATTGGCAATTATTTTTTATTTTGTTGAATAGCTGTTGCCCTAACCCTTATGTAATTTAAAATTTTAATCCTGCTAAATAAGCCCCATTACTACTAAATGTATCTGTAATCTGATTGCAATTTGTTTTCTCTAACTTTAATAGAATATAGATACCTTTTTTAGTAACCTAATTATGTAGGTAACACTTTACAATAAGACTTCCCTTATAAAGGGTTAATGAATGGTTTATAATTAGGATATTATTTAGGTTTTTTATACTTTACATCTCATTAATAAGCTGTTATAACTCATTAGATAAAATGGGCAACAGAGACCTGTTGCCTACCAAATAGTAAGCCTACATTTAGACTTCCCTTACAAAGGGTTTATGAATTAATTTCTTAATGAGGTTGTGAGCACATTGTAAATCATTAATAAGCAGCTACATTGATATCACATATGCTATCAGGTTGTTATGCACATTGGATTTTAAAATAATACATTGTGTTGGTCGGTATCTTCTTTAGGAAAGCATTCCAGTTGTGGCACAGTTGGTAACATTTCTTTACAAGGTGTACTGCTCATCTATTATTGGTGCTTCTTTCAGATATCTGTGGCCTGGATAAACCATACTTGGTATCTGTTGTTGACTGAGCTGATTTTCCCCCATCCATGTAGATTTTTCTTGGCATTTAATTTTTAGGGCCACTTATTTACAAGTTACTGCCAAACGTGTGTCTTATTGCAAAATTTCAAACACATCACCACTATTGATTAGTTAATTACATTTAAAACTGTCAAAGAAGAGCCTTATTGTAAAGTACAAAACATATCACCATTATTGATGAGTTACTAACATTTACACTTCCCTAAAAACACATTCACAAAATTCACAGTAAGGCAACCGAAGTAAAGAAAGCATGTTTATTCACACAATAAAAAGCAACTGAGCTATCTCTCCAATTGGTGAAGTGGACACCACAGTATTCATATCAATGGCATGCTTGTGGAATGCCCTGGTCATAGTCTTTGCCTTCGGTAATATTTTGAGGATGGAGTTGTACCTCTTTACAATCTCACTTGGTGTTTGTACTAGAGAGGAAATAAAACAAAATTAGACAAATTTTAAAGATGTCACAGCACAATATACCATACTAGACAATGGTACTTCAATAGTTTATACTTTTCATTCAGGGGAGACTGAAATGCTGTTTATGTTTTTCACACTGTCTTATTATTTCTTAAGGTATTACTGTAGCTAGTAAAGTCTTGGCAGGAAGCCCATTTGTTCTGTGGTGATTATAAAGTCTTGTCATCCACTATTGCTTCTACTCTACTGTGAATATGACTCAAAACACTGTATCAAAGTACACAGTGAGATGTGAAAAAAATAAAATAAAAATAAAAATAATAATAATAATAATATATATATATATATATTATTTAGCATAATTATTAAAACAATTAGGCCTATTAAAAGGACTTATTCATTTTCAAAAATATTTTGTACAAAAGATTTACAGTTTTATTAGAAACTCTTGACTAGGGCTACAACATTAACTGCATTAACTGCATATATATAGAAGGTACGATGGTGCTTAGCCCATTATGCATAGTACCTACATACACTCACAGTACACACTCACACACACACAAACACATACACACACACAAACTACAATTCAATAGTTTTAGAAGACCTCAGATTTTCCAGGTTTTCTTCAAATTTAATGGTAAATAAATATCAAGAACAAGAAAAGAAAATGCTTCAAACATTCAATTACTTATGACAATTTCATAATTCATAAGTTTAAATGCAATGAATGATTTGAAATGGTGAAAGGGTGAAAAGCACTTAACTGACAAAGGCCAGCAAAAATTGAAAAAAAAAAAACTTTTTCAGAATATTACACATGAGCTTTATTCAGGGAACAGCTAACAGGTTACACCAACAGATGTTCTCCACGCTATGTAAGAACTATGTTGAAAGAAAAGAACAAGATGGTGCACTTAAAAACATGGAATGACCAGCACAGTCTCCAGATTTAAACCCCATTGAGTTGGTTTGGGGTGAACTGGGCAGAAAGGTAAAATGAACTACTACTAGTAGGTCAAACTAGTGCAACACATTTGTGGGAACTTCTGCAACAGCATTGGGAAGAAATTACAGTTCAAAATTTGAATTCACTTATAGAAAGAATGCCATGTGTGTGTTTGGCTATTATATCAGCAAAAGGTGGTTACTTTGATGAATCAAATTGAATAAGTCTGTACACATAATGACTACTTGACTTCTCTCTTATTTGCTGTTGTTTATTTATTCTAAGCATTGACTTCACAAGTCAAAGTCAAAGTCAAAGTGAACTTTATTGTAATTCAGACCATACAATTTAAGACTGCATAGTAGAACGAAATTGTGTTTCTCCTGGCTCAATGTGCAAAAACACAAGAACATACTAGACATAACATACATGACATAAGGACATACTAGACATAACATACATGACATACAGAACAGAACATAAGCACATACTAAAGACTACACACAGTACAGTACTACTACGAGGACTACTATTTTACACAGGGTTAAATATTGCACGGAGTTTAAATTTGAAGAGTCAAATATTGCACAGAAAAAAAGTCAGATATTGCACAGAGTCAAATATTTCACAGAGTTAAATATTGCACAGTGTTTCACATTTGCGGTGTTGTTTCACAAAATGT
>JAQQZR010001895.1:0-10243 GCA_030068235.1 Notoglanidium macrostoma
TAATGCCCATACAGATGTTGGATATTCACAAACCACTATGGTTTCGAGAAATTTAGATAATTAACAACTTATTTGGACCATCACAAATCAATGTGGCCTGAAAAAAAGGTAATTTATAACATATTTGGACTTTCACAAATCAGGTGGGGTCATTTAATGTCACTGTAATAATACCTGTGCAGTTGATGGGACTACATCACTTGTGAAATGTTATTTGGGAAAGTTTCATTTTAAGCCATTTAAATACAGTTACAACTCGTGGAATAATATGGAAGAATGCCTACAGCACTTTCAGCACTTAAAACTCATACAAAGAGATTTGTGAAAGGTTTTGTAAGCTTACTACTCTTTGTTTAGTGGGAAAAAAAATCACGAAAACCTGTGAAACGAGGCATGGGACAACACTGGAAAAAGGACCTAACCAAACTATAAACATACCCAGTGCAAGGCAAGTCTCTCAGGCAGAAGGTATACATGCTTTGGAAGATAGCAAATCTTTAGCTCCTGAAAAACGGCTTGTTTTCTTTCCTAACATTGTTGAAAGGTCTTAGCGAGCACGCACACGCACACAAAAAGGTACCAGGTCATTCAATCCGATATGAAATGATATTAATGCATAAATAACAAATAGTTAATAAAGTGTTGTAAGTTAATTTACACTACTTTAGAGGATAAGTGTGGGTACACTGTTAGCAAGATCTACCAGGATCGGGAAAGCGGCTTTACTTTTCCTATTCGGCGTGAGCATAAAAACTACATTAAATATTATTACTATGTGCCCATTAATGCACACCTTTGTTCCAGCGTCAATCTATAAAATACATGAACACCATTTTTGTAATTACTGTATACATTTCTTTTGTTGTATAAAAAATCTTTTGTTGATTCCACTTTATTGCACATAACCTTTATGGATTGGAATATTAAGATTTCTTTTTCAGTGTAGTTTTATTGCCTTAATGTCTCCTTACCATTTCATATCTACGGAGCCGTGACACTCCGAAGTGACATATGGGGAAAAAAAATTTTTGGGAGGGAAAAATTTTTTGTTTGGGAGTTTCTCGGGATCCCTAGAAACATTGCATGCTTTCGTTCTTGGCGATGTACTTCCGGGTCAGTTTGGCACTCAAAAAAGCAACAAAAAAACCTCATCACTTATTATAATCTTTTACAATCAAACCTTAAGTTAAGATTAACATATATTGGGGTGTCCAATATATGTTAATGAACTGACCCGGAAGTACATCGCCCAGAACTAAAGCATACAATGTTTCTCGTGATCCCGTTTTTCACTCCCAAAAAATTTTTTTCCCCCCATGTCACTTCGGGGGCTCCGTACATTTCAGCACCTACACTGGAAATATATTTAATAGATTCAAGAAAATGTTTTACATGGCTGTCTAAAAGGCTGTCTCAAGTTCTAACCTGAATCTGGCCTTGTAGTTCATCTATCTGTTTGTGGAAATTCTCTGTAAGTTGGTCCATATTGTGTTTGTGTTCCTCCTTCAGTAATTCATTCTGGGTCACAAGTGTATTGGTATCCTGGATGATGACAAAGAAAAATATTAGAGGCTGGACAGACTATAAACACACGCAGTGCAAGGCAAGTCTCTCAGGCAGAAGGTATACATGCTTTGGGGGATAGCAAATCTTTAGATCCTGAAAAACGGCTTGTTTTCTTTCCTAACATTGTTGAAAGGTCTTAGCAAGCGCGCACACGCACACAAAAAGGTACCAGGTCATTAAAACGGATATGAGATGATAGTAATGCATAAATAACAAATAGTTAATAAAGTGTTGTAAGTTAATTTACACTACTTAACAGGATAAGTGTGGGTGCACTGTTTGTAAGATCTACCAAGATCGGGAAAGCGGCTTTACTTTTCCTATTCAGTGTGATTTTAAAAACTACATTAAATATTATTACTTTGTTTCCATTAATGATCTGTGGTAGCTCAGTGGTTAAGCCGTTGGACTAGTAATCAGATGGTCGTGAGTTCAAATCCCAGCACTGCCAAGTTGCCACTGCTGGGTCCTTGAGCAAGGCCCTTAACCTTCACTGCTCACTTGTATAAAATAAGATGACATAAATGTAAACCTTAAGTTAAGATTAACAACTTCCTCACAAATGTGATAGTAACAATGTTTTCATCAAACATGATAATAATGTTTTATTTTCAACAGCGCTCCTTTCAGTACAGTTCAGTCACCTTCAGTCACAAGAAGGGATGTACTTACTATTTTTGAGACATTGTTGTATATCTATAGTATATAGTATATCTAGCATAAGGGCATGTGCCAAATAATGTCTTTATATTTGATCCCAACTTCAAAATAAACCTTTCCCACGGGTGTGGGGTGTCCAATATATGTTACCAAACTAACCCAGAAGTATATCGCCAAGAACGAAAGTCACTTCGGGGGCTCCGTACATTTCAGCACCTACACTGGAAATATATTTAATATATTTAAGAAAATGTTTTACATGGCTGTCTAAAAGGTTGTCTCAAGTTCTACCTGAATCTGGCCTTGTAGTTCCTCTATCTGTTTGTGGAAATTCTCTGTAAGTTGGTCCATATAGTGTTTGTGTTCCTCCTTCAGTAATTCAATCTGGGTCACAAGTGTATTGGTATCCTAGATGACGAAAAAGAAAAATATTAGAGGCTGGACATGAAAGCAAAGCTTTAGGATCGTACTTTGACTATGGACTGAACCAGAGACCCTGGAGCCTTTAGATGGTAAAGGTTCTCAGCCACAGTCACATTCTCAGTTCTAGGCCACTGTAATGCCCATACAGATGTGGGATATTCACAAATCACTATGGTTTTGAGAAATTTAGATAATTAACAACTTATTTGGACCGTCACAAATCAGTGTGGCCTGAAAAGAAAGGTGACTTTATAACGTATTTGGACTTTCACAAATCAGCTGGGGTCATTTAATGTCACTGATCTAGGATAGTAGATGGGGGAGCGAAACTGTTGTCAGGTGAGTGGAGACGGGAGAGAACATGGGAACATGGGGTTTACCATTCTTGGACCCCAGCCGATAGGAAATAGTGAACCTAAACCTAGTGAAAAACAAGGCCCATCTGGCCTGTCGGGGATTGAGACGTCAGGCTTCATGGAAATACTCAAGATTTTTATGGTCCGTCCAAATGAGAAACGGATGGTTGGCCCTTTCCAACCAATGGCGCCATTCCTCCAAAGCTAATTTGACGGCTAGTAGTTCCCGATCCCCTACGTCATACCTCTGTTCCGTGGGACTGAGTTTCCGGGAGAAGTAACCGCAGGGATGGAGTTTATTATCCGAGGCGGATGTCTGAGACAGAATGGCCCCAATTCCATTGCATGAGGCCTTTACCTCCACAGTAAAAGGCCTGGTGGGGTCCGGGTGAGTAAGGATGGGAGTGGTGGTAAACCGAGCCTTGAGGGTGTCGAACGCCACCTGGGAATCTTTAGTCCATAGCAATGTTCCAGGATTTCCACGGAGCAGGGATATGAGAGCATGGGCCATCGTGCTGTAGCGTCGGTAGAAGTTGGCGAAACCCAGGAAGCGTTGAAGTTGTTTGATAGTCCTAGGAACGGGCCCTTGCGTGATGGTGGTAGTCTTGGCTGGGTCCATGGACATCCCTTGGGGAGTGATAACGAATCCGAGGAAGGACGTGGTAGTGGTGTGGAATTCACTCTTCTCCAATTTAACGAACAGATAGTGTTGGAGAAGGCGCTGGAGGACCTGCTGAATGTGCTGGTGATGAGTTTTGAGGTTGAGGGAGAAGATGAGGATGTTGTCTAGGTAAATAAATACAAAGTGACCCAAGAAGTCCCGAAGGACATCGTTCACTAGGGCTTGGAAGGCCGCAGGGCTGTTACAGAGGCCAAATGGCATCACTAAATATTTGTAGTGGCCATTGGGTGTAATGAATCCCGTTTTCCATTCATCGCCCTCTCGGATGTGGACCAAATGGTAGGCATTGCGAAGGTCAAGTTTAGTAAAGATGGTGGCGCCTGAGAGGCGTTCAAAAGCAGAGTTAATCAGCGGCAACAGATATTTGTTCTTGATGGTGATCTGATTTAGTTTTCTATAATCAATGCACGGACGGAGTGAGCCATCCTTCTTCCCTACGAAGAAAAAAGGGCCAGCGGCAGGAGATGTGGAGGGTCTGATCAGGCCCTGAGCGAGGGCCTCAGAAATATATTCCTCCATAGCATAAGTCTCTGGTATGGAAAGGGAGTAGAGGCGTCCCCTAGGGGGACTGCTGCCAGGTAAGAGCTCGATGGCAAGATCATATTCCCTGTGTGGAGGTAGAGAGGAGGCTCGGCTCTTGCTGAACACCTGAGCCAGGTCATGATATTCGGGAGGTACCAGAGTCATGTCAGGGGTGTCCTTCCCAACGCACGTGCGAGCCATAAGAGCGGAGGCAAACTGAGTGATAGAGGTGGGTGAGTCTTGAGATTCTTCACGGAGATGATCAATACAATATGGGCTCCAATTGGATACCTTGCTCTTGGCCCAATTAAACTGGGGTTGATGGGTGGCCAGCCAGGGGTAGCCCAATACAATGGGTTCATCGGGTATATCCATAAGAAAAAAAGAACAGTGCTCGTGGTGATTGTCGAGAGTTAGGAGATGCAGAGGCTCTGTGAGTTTGTCTAATCTGCACTTACCAAGGGGTCGCCCATCTAGGGTGGTGACAGTGCGTGACACCGGGCAGGTGCAATGAGGTATATGGAGGCGTCTGACCAGAGATCGGTCGACGAGGTTGACTGAGGACCCGGAATCAACGAGAGCTTTCAATCGGAGCAGAGAATTTGGGTTGGAGGACCACATGAGCGAGTGCTGCCCCCTGGCCTTATAGGCGTTGAAGTTTCCCGTCCTGGGGATCCTTGGCCGTACGAGGCATGAGGTGACCAGGTTGTCCACAGTATAAACATAACCCTTCCTGAAAGCGTCGAGCTTGTTCGCTCTGGAAGGACGAGAACGACATGTCTGCATGGGTTCAGGGCTGCCCTCGGAGTGGCCAGTTGCTCCTTGGGGTGGCGGTTCGGCGTGAAGTGGAGCTCTGTAAGGTTCCAGAGGTTTCTTGCCTTCTCGTCTCCTCTCGCGCCGTCGTTCATTGATATCTTGTGCCAGCCGGATGAGTCTATCGAGATCCGTGCCCCAGTCACGGTGCACTAGCTCATCCTTGATGCTCTCCTGAAGACCACTGTAGAACGCCTGAACGAGCGAGATGTCAGTCCACTGGCTCTGGATCGCCAGTGTACGGAATTCAATGGCGTAGTCGAGAACAGACCAAGTTCCCTGGGAAATCTGGAAGAGGCGGCGGGTAGCCGTCTTTTGGGGCGAGCTCTGACCAAAAACCTTGCGAATAGCAGCGAGGAACTCTACGCTGGTGTCTAGGTCAGGGTCTTGTCGGTCCAGCATGGCGCTAGCCCAATTCATGGCTCCCCAGCCGTGTTATTGCGTATGCCAACTTAGATTCCTCATCAGGGAACTGAGAAGCTTGGATGCGCAGGACCAAAGTGCACTGTGTAATGAAACCCCGAACGGCCTCAGGATCATGGGTGGGGGGGCAAGTGCCGTCACGCATGATCGAGGTGTGGTAGCCAAGGCACTGCTAGGTTGGCGCGTAGGTGTTGCAGATGCTGACGGAGTGGGAGCCTGAAACTTTTGGACCTCCCTGGCTAGCTGGGCGTAGTGAGCACCTAGTCCCAGTAACATGGCCTGTTGCTGTTGGACAGTCTTCATTAGCTGACACATCATTGTCTTGAGCTCCTGAATATCTGCTGTGGTTTCTGGTGGCTTGTTCATCCTGTGACGCTAAGATAGGTAGAGGTTGTCGAAACCACAAGTGCAGCGGCGTGCACAGAAAGAACCCAGGTCTTACCAGGGGATAGTTAGGAGATGGAAGGGAAGCTCTACAGGAGCGGGGTAGAAGCAGTCGGTAGCGGTCTGAATCGGAGTAAAAGAACCGTGCAGAGGCACGAGCAAAGGGGAGGTGTGATGCAGAAGACCCAATGGGATAGCAAAACGTGGAAAGGAAACATGTACACACAATGACGGGAATAAAACCGAGCGTTGGAATAAACTCGTAAACAAACCGGAGCTCGAAACAATAGATCAGAGTGATCCGGGAAAAAACACATTGTTGTATATCTATAGTATATAAGATATCTAGCATAAGGGCGCATAACAAATGAAGCCCCGCTTCGAGGCGCGTGTCGTTTAAAGAGAAAACCACGTGACTGATGATGAATGAAGTCTTGGTTTGTTTGGTAGCCTACATGTCAGTGTCATCCCATGTATTTTTTTTGAATGAGGGAGTATTTTAGTGCACAACACCGGTACCGTGAAACTGTCCAGAGTACTGCAATGAATTGCTAATGAATTCAGCAGGGCTACTAGGTATAGCCTAAGCTTTGTGGCGAGTGTGTCCCCTTGTGTTAAGTATTCTCTTTAGATGTCTTTCACTTATGAGAAATCCGTGCCTACAGCAAAACACTGATTTAATGTCTTCATATTTGATCCCAATTTCAAAATTAAACTCTATGAACCTTTCCCACGGGTGTGGGGTTTCCAATATACATTACCGAACTGACCCGGAAGTACATCGCCAAGAACGAAATCATACAATGCTCCCCCAAAATGTTTTCCCCCTATGTCACTTCAGGGGCTCCGTACATTTCAGCACCTACACTAGAAATATATTTAATAGATTTAAGAAAATGTTTTACATAGCTGTCTAAAAAGCTGTCTCACGTTCTAACCTGAATCTGGCCTTGTAGTTCCTCTATCTCTTTAAGGAAATTCTCTGTAAGTTGGTCCATTTTCTGTTTGTGCTCCTCCTTCAGCAATTCAATCTGGGTCACAAGTGTATTGGTATCCTGGATGATGAAAAAGAAAAATATTAGAGGCTGGACATGAAAGCAAAGCTTTAGGATCGTACTTTGACTATGGACTGAACCAGAGACCCTGGAGCCTTTAGATGGTTAACGTTCTCAGCCACAGCCACGTTCTCAGTTCTAGGCCACTGTAATGCCCATACAGATGTGGGATATTCACAAACCACTATGGTTTTGAGAAATTTAGATAATTAACAACTTATTTGGACCATCACAAATCAGTGTGGCCTGAAAAAATAATATGGAAGAATGCCTACAGCACTTTCAGCACTTAAAACTCATACAAAGAGATTTGTGAAAGGTTTTTTAAGTTTACTACTCTTTGTTTAGTGAGAAAAAAATCACGAAAACCTGTGAAACGAGACGTGGAACAACGCTAGAAAAACGACCTAACCAGACTATAAACACACCCAGTGCAAGGCAAGTCAAAGATCGTACTTTGACTATGGACTGAACCAGAGACCCTGGAGCCCTTAAATGGTAAACGTTCTTAGCCACAACCACATTCTCAGTTCTAGGCCACTGTAATGCCCAATACTGATGTCTCTCAGGCAGAAGGTATACATGCTTTGGGGGATAGCAAATCTTTAGCTCCTGAAAGACGGCTTGTTTAATTTCCTAACATTGTTGAAAGGTCAAATAGTTAATAATGCGTTGCAAGTTAATTTACACTACTTAACAGGACAATTGTGTGAGTGCACTGTTAGGAAGATCTACCAAGATCGGGAAAGCCGCTTTACTTTTCCTATTCGGCGTGAACATAAAAACTACATTAAAAATTATTACTATGTGCCCATTAATGCACACCTTCAGTGTAGTTTTATTGCCTTAATGTCTCCTCAACATTTCATTTCTACGGAGCCCCCGAAGTGACATGGGGGGAAAAATCTTTGGGGAGAGAAAAACGGGATCCCGTGAAACATTGTATGCTTTCGTCATTGGCGATGTACTTCTGGGTCAGTTCGGCACTCAAAAAAGCGACACAAAAACCTCATCACACATTTATTATGATCTTTTACAATCAAACCTCAAGTTAAGATTAACAACTTCCTCTCAAACGTTACAAATGTGATAGTAACAACATTTTCATCAAATACAATAGTAATGTTTTGTTTTCAATAGCGCTCCTTTCAGTACAGTTCAGTCACCTTCAGTCACGAGAAGGGATGTACTTACTATTTTTGAGACATTGTTGTATATCTATAGTATATAGTATATCTAGCATAAGGGCACGTGATAAATGAAGCCCCGCTTTGAGCCGCGTGTCTTTTAAAGAGAAAACCACGTGACCGATGATGAACGAAGCCTCGGTTTGTTTGGTAGCCTACATGTCAGTGTCATCCCATGAATGAGTTGGGGTTTTTTTTGAATGAGGGGGCATTTTAGTGCACAACACCGGTACCGTGAAGCTGTCCAGATTACTGCAATGAATTGCTAATGAATTCAGCAGGGCTAGTAGATATAGTATTCTCTTTAGATGTCTTTCATTTATGAGAAAACCGTGCCTACAGCAAAACACTGATTTAATGTCTTTATATTTGATTCCAGTTTCAAAATAAAACTCCATGAACCTTTCCAATATAGGGGTGTCCAATATACGTTACCGAACTGACCCGGAAGTACATCGCCAAGAACGAAAGAATACAATGTTCCTCGTGATCCCATTTTTCTCTCCAAAAAAATGTTTTTCCCCCCCATGTCACTTCGGGGGCTCCGTACATTTCAGCACCTACACTGGAAATATATTTAATATATTTAAGAAAATGTTTTACATGGCTGTCTAAAAGGCTGTCTCACATTCTAACCTGAATCTGGCCTTGTAGTTCCTCTATCTGTTTGTGGAAATTCTCTGTAAGTTGGTCCATTTTCTGTTTGTGTTCCTCCTTCAGCAATTCAATCTGGGTCACAAGTGTACTGGTATCCTGGATGATGAAAAAGAAAAATATTAGAGGCTGGACATGAAAGCAAAGCTTTAGAATCATACTTTGACTATGGACTGAACCAGAGATCCTGGAGCCTTAAACAATGCTGGAAAAAGGACCTAACCAGACAATAAACACACGCAGTGCAAGGCAAGTCTCTCAGGCAGAAGGTATACATGCTTTGGAGGATAGCAAATCTTTAGCTCCTGAAAAATGGCTTGTTTTCTTTCCTAACATTGTTGAAAGGTCTTAGCAAGCTTGCACGCGCACACAAAAAAGGTACCAGGTCATTAAAACGGATATGAAATGATATTAATATATAAACAACAAATAGTTAATAAAGTGTTGTAAGTTTATTTACACTACTTAACAGGATAAGTGTGGGTGCACTGTTAGCAAGATCTATCAGGATCGGGAAAGCAGCTTTACTTTTCCTATTCAGTGTGAACATAAAAACTACATAAAATATTATTACTATGTGCCCATTAATGCACACCTTTGTTCCAGCATCAATCTATAAAACACATGAACACTGTTTTTGTAAATACTGTATACATTCCTTTGACAAATGTGAGTCATTTATATGGGGAGCCGATAGAGTCAGTTCTGAGTAATAAGATTGTTTACGATGGACAGAGTGTGTTGCATTTATTTCATCCAGTGCAGCTTCGTGTGCACCTCCAAACTATGTCATATTCTGTTGAAAAAGAGGGGTTTTGTGTTTCAGAAAGAACAGTAAACCAATCAAACATGTTTATTGTCCACAATTTTGTGCAGAAGCAATGCGGCAATGTACAATAAGCGTTTGCTGACTGATGAGAATAATTCGTGGTGCAATGATATCAGGTGGGTAAGTGATACCTTATAAACATATTTTCTATGGGATTTTTATGGGATAAGTCATGTTATGCAGTTTGCATGATGCTAACAGTCCGAACATGCACCTCTTGTGCAAAAATCTTTTGTTGATTCCATTTTATTGCACATAACCTTTATGGATTGGAATATTAAGATTCCATTATCAATGTAGTTTTATTGCCTTAATGTCTCCTCACCATTTCATTTCAGCACCTACACTGGAAATATATTTAATAGATTTAAGAAAATGTTTTACATGGGTGTCTAAAAGGCGGTCTCAAGTTCTAACCTGAATCTGGCCTTGTAGTTCCTCTATCTCTTTGAGGAAATTCTCTGTAAATTGGTCCATATTGTGCTTGTGCTCCTCCTTCAGCAATTCAATCTGGGTCACAAGTATATTGGTATCCTGGATGATGACAAAGAAAAATATTAGAGGCTGGACATGAAAGCAAAGCTTTAGGATCATACTTTGACTAAGGACAGGACCAGAGACCCTGGAGCCTTTAGATGGTTAACGTTCTCAGCCACAGCCACGTTCTCAGTTCTAGGCCACTGTAATGC
>JAQQZR010001896.1:0-10241 GCA_030068235.1 Notoglanidium macrostoma
TCCTTGCCGCCGTCGCCACAGGCTTGCTCATTAGGGGTATATATAGATAAATGTATAGATTCATAAGTTTATATTCACAATTTATATACTTTTGTGAAGCTGTTTGAGAAAATGACTGTTGTTAAAAGCGCTATACAAATAAAATTGAATTGAATATAACCATATGTGGTTCCCATATGTGGTTCTTTGGTTCTTGTGATTGCAGCTTACTAAAATATCCAGGTAGAGAGTCACTGTGGCAACAAGGGCCTGGCGGAGCATCAGTTGTGGATTTAGAGGATGCAGGTAGAACCAGCAGCTAATGTGATGAGATTCACCTGTGTCTAATCCCCATGAATTTACTGATGAGTGTCTAGTGTTCTTGCTGGTGGAGAGAATGAACCAGCACATATTGTCCTGAATGCAATAAGTGACTTCAAAATTGCACTCAAATCTAGCTACACTGTAAGATTGACCAGGTCAAAATTGGTAACTTCTCCAATAAATTGTCACTCAACCGACTTGTAATGACAGCCTTGGAAACAAGTCAAAATTGACTTCGTGAGCCAGCAGGTATAGCGCAGCTGGTAAAATTGAAGTATCCAATTTGCTGATAGATCATTTCTTTGTGACAGGTTGTGAGAATGAGAACACATAAGGAAGACGCTACAGAAAAAAAAAAGAGAGAGAGAAAGAGGTCGGACAAACCAGCTTTGGAATCTCACACTGATTGCATTAAATCTCAATTTAAAAATAATTGAGCCACATATTAAATTAGTCAAGTTTTTTTATTTCTATTTGTAAATTGTACTTTGTTATTAAATGAAAGCAAATGCAGCATGTCACTAAATTTAAACAGAAGTTTGATTATTAAATTCTAAGAAGAGTCAATCCATGTTATTTAGTTTTTAAATAAATCGTGTATATGTTTTATCTTTTTAAAAAAAATGATATTAATGTATTAAACTATGCAGTCTTAAGAGTTGACATGAGAATTACTCCTGTTTGCATATATAAATTTGGCTAGTGGTGTTTTGTGTTGAATACTAAAGGGCCTTATGAGGCAAAGGCGAAGTTGCTCCCCATTCAGTGTTCCTAGGGAGTGTGCTTAATTGTGATGGTTCCATAGGTGAGCTAAGATGGCATGGGGGTGGGCTTTTAGGCTTGTTATACCCGGAAGGAGTTGAAATCAAGGTCGTGACAGCAGTGTTCATAGTGTTTGCATGACGTGAGCGTCTAAAAGTCTTCTGAAGTTTAGATGTTCTGCGCTGCAGTGGAGGGTCTCCTAGCTGAAGGGTTATTGGAGGTTGAATCTAGAACAAATAGGCCTGAAGGACAACACAGAGGTTGTAATCATGGCAGCAGAAGAACAGGCCCTAAGCACCAGATCTGTGGCGTCTACCACAGTAGGCAGGACCCAAGGTGCAGCCTGTGCAAAGATGCTCCAGAGACTGTCCAGCACATTGTAGATGTGGAGGGTGAAGTCCAAAGTAATTCCAGTGGCAATTGCAGCATTGGGGTCTGTGACCATATACATACATTTTATATTCATTTATATATATATATATATAGTGCGAGAGAGCGCTCAGGCTCAGTGACTTCAAGCATGGTACTGTGATAGGATGCCACCTTTGCAATAAGATGGTTCGTGAAATTTCCATGGTAAACTGTTAGTGGTATTATTGGAATAAGCATTCAGGAACAACAACTCAGCCATGAAGCAGAAGATCACAAAGTGACAGAGCAGGATCAACAAGTACTAAGGTCCATGGTTCATAAAGGTCACCAATGTTTTGTTGATTCCATAGCTGAAGAATCCCAAACTTCCACAGGCATAAATGTAAGCACAAAAACTGTGCGGTGGGAGCTCATGGAATGGGTTTCTATGGTCGAGCTTGTCCAATGCCAAAGTCCAATGCCAAGCGTCGGATGGAGTGGTGTAAAGCTCACTGCCACTGGACAGAACCTATTCTATGGAGTGATGAATCACACTTCTCTGTTTGACAGTAAGATGGGTGAGTCTGGGTTTTGGTGGATGCCAGCAGAACGTTACCTGTCTGACTACATTTTGCCAACTGTGAAGTTTGGTGCAGGAGGGATAATGTTGTGGGGCTGTTTTTCAGGGTTTGGGCTAGGCCCCTTACTTCCAGTGAAGGGCAATCTTAATGCTCCAGCATATCAAGCCATTTTGGACAATGCTATGTATCCAACACTTGGTGGAGACAGTTTAGGGAAAGCCCTTTTCTATTCCAACATGACTGTGCCCCAGTGCACAATACAAAGTCCATAAAGACATGGTTGGATGAGTTTGGTGTGGAAAAACGTGACTGGCCTGCACAGAACCCTGACCTCAGCCCCATTGATCACCTTTGGGATGAACTGGAATGGAGATTGTGAGCCAGGCCTTCTCATCCAACATCAGTGCCCAACCTCAAATGCTCTACAGGATGAATGGGCACAAATTCCCACAGAAACACTCCAAAATTTGTGGAAAGCTTCCCAACAAGACTGAAAGCTATTATAGATGCAAAGAAGGAACAACTCCATACTAAAGTCTATGTATTTGAACGCAATGTCATTAAAGTCCCTGTTGGTGTAATGGTCAGAAGTCTCAATACTTTTGACCGGAGTCAATTTCACAAATTATCTGCAAGTTTCACAAGTGCCAAAGTGCATGATATGTAAAGTTCCAGTCATGTTCTTTGAGCACCAGTTGAAATGGAGTTACTCTGTACTGCCTTTAGAGCATTACGATGGCCTACATGGCACCTGCACAGGAAATCATGGATTTGAGGCACATAAGTCAATTTCACAATTTATCTACAGATTTCACAAGTGCCAAAGTGCATGACATGTGAAGATCCAGTCATGTTCTTTGACCACAAGTTGAAAAGTAGTTTGTTTGGAATGTGATCCCTGCAATTCCTGGGCGGGGTCCATTTAAAAAAATTTTTTTTTTTATTTATGTGTTACAATACATTGTATATCTCCCTCTTCCTGTGTGTGTATTATAACATTTAAGATTTCCCTTCTTATGTATTTAATAAAAAAAAAATTCATCACTTGGTGGTAGGGATATAGTGGAACTAATGGCTTCGCTACTTATAGGGCTACTCTGGACATCATATTTACACTGTTTCAGCAATGGTTTTTGTGGAATGATCGGAGCTGCTTAATGGTAGCCATCAGTTTTCTTGGTCAGAGAAAGAAGCATAAATCAATAACACACTTGCAAATGAACTAAATCAGCTCATTTCTTATACAAATGACAGTGGAGACCGTGATCTGCTCTAGCTCAATGATATGGTCTATAGAAATGCATTCTGCAACCTGTGGAGATAGTAAAGTAAAAACTAAAATGGTATCTTTCAAAAAGGCAGACTCTGAAACCAGGCTGAAATATTGAAATGTATGGTATCAGCACCATACATGGTTTTCTGCTGTTGCAACCCATTGTAGAGTTACACTCTTAGATGACTGAGATCTTCCACACAAATCTGGGTGTGATTTGCCTTTTGTGATCCATCTGGTTGTTTTTCATTTTAGTATTCTGTTTGACTCCTATATTGTTTCAACACGACTGCTCAGTGGTATATTTTAATAATTTATTCTCAGTAAACACTTAGAGCACTCCATTTGGGAGATAATAGATCCAGCCCAATCACATGGCACCTACCATGCCACTTGTTTAGATTCAAAAGCTAATAGAATATTAATGGTAGAAAGGCTAGTGTGTTCTATGACACGAGTTTGAATTTTTGAAATCCAGAATATGATTTTAGATAAAGCTGGCAACTCTAATTTGCCCAAGAGATTCTTTCTACTGTTATGAGGTAACAATTAACTGCACATTCTCCTAGTCAGAAAAAAACATGTAGGGTTAGTAGGATATCTCAGCACATGTAGCAACAGAGCTATTATCTGTGGTCAATGCACTTTACAGCAGCTAAAATATTATATCAGATGAGTGCTTGAAATTACTAAAATTGGTAGACATCCATACAATTGAGCAGTTAAGGGCCTTGCAAAAGGGCCAAGCAGTGACAGCACTAGGATTTGAACACAACCTTCTGAACAATAGTCAAATGTTTTACCCACTGAACAAGCTTTAATCTAAATCTAGAATATTATAGAACACTTAACAGTGTACCTAACAATTTACACTCAGTATAGATGTGTGAGTTGCAATATACAGTCTTAATCAAGGGGAAGTTATTGTAAGAACGTGACCAACAACTTCAAAGAATATCTGTTGTCATTTGTCACTTTCAATTACCAAGCAAACCACAACCCCCATCTGTGCCACTGTTAAAGCCATGGCAGAAGCCAAATGACCAGACCTTGATCACCACCATTTGAAAAATATGATGGCTCCCCAATTTAATGCTGGGGAATTATAATGCATGTATTTTATCAGGACCCCCAAACCTACTTTCATGATCAGGGTAAAATCTCTTTTGGGATCTCAGTGCTTAAAAGAAAACCTCACAGAGGCTACAGCTATATTTAATCAAATCCACAGTGCACCTTAAGGTAATTATACCAGCAGTTTGTGGTAATGTTTTTACTTTGATTTTTCAACTACTCAACCAGCATTTTAATTGTTTAATTGGAGATCAGCTGCTAAACCAAACAACTGACAGCACATTAGAATGTCTTTCTTGCCTTCATTCACTTATCAACCTATCAACCAAGTTCATAAAGCAGGTTCTTGTCCTGTCTGTATAATGATCAAAAAGGAGATTATCCCTACTCCAGACAAAACAGGATGTAAACCCTTAAAGTTGATAGTTTCTGGTAGCGCTCCATAAATGCAGATGTTAACAACTACAAGTTGCATTGAAGGGAAAAAAGGAACATACAGTATCTTAGTAAGGTGTTGGGTTAGCACAAATCACAATAACCTCAATGAGCCTTGGCATAGATTCTTCAAATCTCCAGAACTGTATTCAATGACTTTTTAAAAAAAATATTCCTTCATTTGGTTCTTTAATGATGGTGGTGGAGAGTCCTGCCTAAAATTTTGGTCCAAAATATCCAGTAGCAGTTTTGAAAAAGCCTATAGCATGTTTTTTACAACATTTTCAAACATTTCAGTGAGCCATTGTGATCTGTAGATTGGGATATTTATCATAAAGGATAATGTTCAATCAGAATATCCCCAACAACATAACAGAGCCACCAGTTTTTCTGCATCCACCATTCTGTAGACAGTGGCAAAAACAAAAACTAAAATTTCATTCAGAAGAAACTTTTAAAGGAACTAGACTACATAGACAGCCTATTGTCTTCTGCTTTACAGAGAATATGGGCTTTAAATCATTATGTTACACATTACAGTGTCATTGGGAACTCCGTTTTCACCTTTGAGCAAATCTGAGTTTCATCCATCATCATGTAGAAAACCAAAGAGCTTTTAACACAAAAGGGACATGGTTGTTGCACAGGCCAGGTACTATAAATAAAAATTAATTATAATCATAAATTATACCAGAGAACAGTTGTATGCACAAATTTGATTGATCTGAAGGCGTGCCTTATTTTTGTGTACCAGCACAGGTAGTATCATGAATCATAACATGAATGATAGATAAATATTAATGCACTTGTTCCAATATGTTGTTGCTTTTATAGTAATAGCTTATAAACAACTATGTGGCAGTGGTAGCTCAGTGGGTAAGACGTTGGACTAGTGATCGGAAGGTCGTGAGTTCAAATCCCAGCACCGCCAAGCTATCGCTGATGGGTCATTGAGCAAGGCCCTTAATCCTCAACTGCTCAGTTGTAAGTCGCTCTGGTTAAGGGCGTCTGCCAAATGACATAAATAAATAAATAAACAGGGACAGGTGGATGCTCTATGTAATCTAAGACTAATAATAAACAGAATTTTTTTAAATGTGTTATTCTTTAACATTCTCTACAGAGTAATTCTTAGAATCATTTGTGTTGTTGTTAGGAGACATTTATTTAACAGTTATAGAAGGAGTCTCGGTTGTAAGCATGCTCTGTCTCACTTACGGTATAATAACAGGCTACACTTTGTGTTGCGTGTATGTGTTACTCCATGCCATTTTTGACAACCCAAACCTCTCCCAATAAATTACATCCATGACTGCTAAAATATAAATTTCATAAAGTGTACTTCAAAAAGATATACATAAATAAAATAAAAATGCAGAATTGAAGGAGGCTAATCTTTATTAGGCTTACTACTTTTCTGGTAATTTAGTTTTGTTTTGTCACAACCTGCTTTTACTCAGCAGAGTAGAAAATCCTATAGGCTAATTTAATTGGTTATTATAATTTCAGCTATTTCTAGTATAAAGCCTCACTTTGGGGCAAGATTTGACATATCAAAAACTTATAAAGCTTATAATTTAGTCAAAACACCCTATATAACAAATTAAACAGCAGATGAAATAATTTACCACATGCAATCAAAACATCCAGGTGAAAGCTTCATTAATCCATCTGGATGCAAGGGTTTTATAGGCCTCAAATATTTAGATATCATCTTGACAAATTAATACTATCCAAATAGGGCTTTTGATTATTGTATATGTTTCAGCGCATTCATCAAATTTAAAACTGGCATGTTCATCTAAAGATGGTCAATTGATTGTTTTATACATCCATAGGCTCATTTTTCTTCATACATTAAGTTTCAAGTTACAAATATCTCTGTAGGTTAGTGATTGGAAGTCGAAGAAAATGAGGCTGAGCAGGGAACTGATCAAATTTGGTACATGGCACATGAAGTGAACTTGCCCTAACATGCTATGTACTAACAATTCTGCCTCCTGTATACATAGTAACATAGCAACAGTCCACTGAGCATTATGAAAGAATCCACAAGAAGCTAAATGACTGTGCTTTATTGACAAGACCTATATCTCTGTACTCAAAGGCCATGAAGTATTGCAGTTGGTTTTAGACAGGTTCTCCCTTCACACTGCAGTTCCTATTTTATTTTTATTTATTTTAACCCCTGTTTGGTAATTTGCTTATTAGCTGATTATGTTCAGCTGTTTTGTATTAGGTTAGGTTAGGTTGATTAATTTGCCCATGTATACCCATGTGTGTTTTCTTTGCAAAGTCTTGTTCAGTGTTATTTGTCTGGTTCATGTTTTCCATGTTTAATGTTGCCTGCTTGTCCCCTGCAATGGACTCTGACTACCAGACTGTGTTATCACACTTGCATCCTGCCTTCTTGAACTTCATGACACAAGCTCCACACTTCAGTGAGTTCAGGGAAGCATGTTGCTAAGTGCATCAAATGATTAGTAAGGTATAAACTCATGTGGTCTTATTTAAATGAAGATATTTTACCGAATTAATCAGTGCCTCTTTTGTGTTCAATCTGACATCCATGGCATTTACTGAGCATCATAACTGACTATAGCAAATAGCTTGTTTAGCATGTGAAGTTGGCTTTGGATTCTAAAGACCAGGTGATTTGCATAATTGAGGAGCATCATCTATACATCATACTAAACAAAAGCTGTATGATAGCCACTGAACTATTTGGCTGAAACAGGACCTAATTGTTTTGTTTGCTCTGTGTTATGTCTATTTTTAGCATTTGAATTGGCCTCAAATGGCCACTTACTGGCTATCCTTTCACACTGGCTAGTCTGTAAACATTATTTACACACTGTAATTAGCTCTGTTTTCTTTAGCTTGGTGAAAAACAATGAGATAGTACAGTTCATGTAAGAAAGGCTAGGACAGTCAACCCCCACATAGTCCTCAAGTGGCCAGTTGACCTTATAATTCAGATGGTAAAATTAGATGTCTACAGACAAAGTGAAATTATATCAGTCCATGAAAAGTAGTTTTCACATCCACTGAATATCATCTCAGTCTGAAATAATAATAATAATAATAATAATAATAATAATAATAATAATAATAAATTCCTAAATAAAGGCCAAATTATACTAGGCTTTGAAATTACCAGCATATTAATAATCCAGTATATTCAATATTTTGTAGAGAATAAGTATGACCTTTCAAAACGTGTTGTGCCTGCTGCTGAAGCATGGGCTACAGTCAACTCTCTCCAAAAATAGTTGTGTGTTTGTTGGCTTGCAATTGTTTCCTAGCAAGAGTATATGTAAGAGGCCCCAGTTTGAGTTTAGTCAGCACTTTGATTTGACACCTTTGAGCTGAGTGCTGAGAACTGACTCACAAATCCAAACAGCCATTTTAATAATAATAATAATAATAATAATAATAATAATAATAATAATAATAAATAGAAAGGAAGTTAATACTTCACTAGGTTTGACTGTGTGGATGCTCGGTACTGTTCTCTTTTTTCATTAGTATTAATTTAGGCTTAATTTAGGTTTCTGGTATTAATTTTACTAGAAGCAGGAATATCAAATTGCAAACATGAAATATTACACAATCTAGTCAAAAAGCAAGCAGGAAATTATTATTTTTTATTTATTTTTTTTTTTACCCTAAAAAACAAGTGTGCTCTCATGCATCACAAATCATTCATATGGAAATGTGCATGTACACCCTAATAGGTATGTACACAAGTTTGCAACAAAATTCTCAAAATGCACAGACCCACCCTGGGGGATTAATCAAGAGAGAAACTTGTGATTTTCAATGCAGCAGTAGACAGGTAATATGGCTAGGGTTAGACATTGCTGCTGTTTACCATAGACTGAAGCTTAGCATTACTTAGCTTTTGTCCAGTAAGACTGGTGCCTAAGCAAAAAGAGAACAGTACCTAGCATCCATATAGTTAAACCTAGTGAAGAATTAACTCACTTTCTACCATAACACCATTTTTGATATCTCGGTCTATGTAAGAATGCAAGGTCTTTTTATCTGAAAACGCACTGATCACACACTAGCAAGTTGTTGCTTTACACGATGATTGTCCCTTCAGTGATATCTGCCAGCAAGTCAGTGAAATTGTAGCAGCAATGCACAGCCACTGGATAGTAGAAATGTTTTTTCCTGTACCATACTAGTTAATAGATATAAACTCTTTGCTCCTGTCTGTTTAAAATGCTTTCTATATTTTCATCTAGACATTTGGTAAATAATTCATGCACTTATAAATCCCGATGATTTTTTTTGTCAATGAAATGTTGGGTGTTCACCAGCCCTGGCACAAACACAACCTTCAAGTCTTTGATAATTCATGCATTCCAGAAGTCACACAGATGCAGCCCTCTATCATTAATAATACTTATCTTCAGTCTCCTTTAAAGATGCAAAAAATATTCTCTCATGCTACAGTATGACCAAATGACAGCAAATGGATATCTGTTTAGGGTTGAAACAACTCAAATATTGAAAAATATGTATAACTTCATTTTAAAAGTCTTGACAAGTCCCATAAGGTGAGATGAGGTGCATATCAGCATTTGTCAGGAGTATTTGCCTTATTTGGAATTTCTATCAGAAAATGTTCTCAGAAATGTGAAAGTATTGCCATAAAATTGTAAGCATACAATTGTCTAGAATGTCTTTGTATGCTGTAGCTTTAAGAATTCCCTTCACTGGAACTAATAGGTATAAACATGTTTCTTCATGCACAAAGCAAGGTCCATAAATGGTGTATGGATATGGTCCATATATGGTGTACCAAGGTTGTTCCGAGCCCTGACCTCAACCCCACTGAACACTGTTTGGATGAACTGGATCATCAACTGTTCACCAGGCCTTCTCACTTGACATTAGTGCCTAACCTTAATAATGCATTACAATAACATTACTGAGGAGAAAGGAGTTTCACAAGGTAGCCAAAAGGTTACAGCTCAGTGGGCACAGAGTGATAATAGCACAGTGAGAGAAAGGAAAACATTCTGGGTCCTCAGTACCCCCTCACAGTTGTGCCATGTAGGAAGTAAGGAGGGTTTTGACATCACTTGAAAAACCTCCACTATAATCTTCACCAACGACAACAAATTCCCAAAAAGTCTCCGTCCTTTCTGTCTAACCCCCAGAACACATTCCATCCAGACCACAGCACACTTTAGTATGAGGAGAAACAAACAATGTCTGTCTGTTGATTATGATGAAGAGGTTCTTTGTTCCCTCCCTCAAAGTTTGTTTCACTTTTTTATAAGTACACAATTTCAAGGCAGGGCGGCACGGTGATGCAGTGGTTAGCACGGTCACCTCAAAGCAAGAATTATTTATTCTTGCTGGGTCCTGGGTTCGATCCCCGGGTCACCCAGGGTGCCTTTCTGTGTGGAGTTTGCATGTTCTCCACGTGCATGTGTGGGTTTCCT
>JAQQZR010001897.1:0-10233 GCA_030068235.1 Notoglanidium macrostoma
GCACCGAGATTTGCGGGGAAGAAGTCCAAGTGTGAGTGGAGGAAATGAATTTTGAGTGACATGTTGCACTTCATTGTCTTATATGCTTTCAGAAGTTTGTCTACCAGCTGAATGTAGTTTGGGGATCTGTAATTGCCCATAAAATTGTCAACAATGTCTTTGAAGGCTTTCCAGGCAATTTTTTGCGGCCCAACTAACAGATCTTCAAACAGCTTGTCACTCATGTCTGATCTGGGGGCCAACAAAAATGCCCTCTTTGATCAGTTATTCTTGGGAACATCTGTCTTAAATAACGAAAACCTTCACCTTCCTTGTTCAGTACTTTCAGGAAATTCTTCATGAGTCCCAGTTTTATTTGAAGAGGAGGCAAAAATATCTTTGCCGGGTCGACAAGTGATTCACGTGCCACATTTTTCTGTCCTAGAATTAACTTTTTACAGAGTGGCCAGTTCTGTCAAGAATAGTGCGACTCTTTGGCACAGCTGTCCCATTCTCTGATGAAACAACAATACTTTGTATAGCCGACCTGCAGTCCTAGTTACAGAGCAACGACTTTAAGCTCTCCACAGATATTCCAGTTGTACCTGGTATACTGGATGTGCCTAAGCGACAGTTCCATATTCTCATACGTTTCTTTCATGTGTGCTGCATAGCCTACAGGTACTGAAGGACAAATGTTGCCATTGTGTAGCAGAAAAGCTTTCAGGCATAACATTGACAAATCAATGAAAAGACGCGACTCTTCCAGGTTGTGATCACAACCCTAGGCTGAATACAATCCTTCAATGTCACAACAGAAACAGAGACTGTCGACTTGTGAAAAAAATTTGGTTATATCATGATGTCTGCCTCAAAACACAGGAATTTTCATACCTGGAGACAGCAAACACCATTCCTGCAGTCTCGAAGCCAGCAGCTCAGCTTTTGCTTTTGACAGACCCAAATCTCTGACCAGATTGTTCAATTCGAACTGTGTTATCAGATGTGGATTGCCTGATGAGCACGGTTCAAAATCCGGGTCAGTGTCACTGCCAGTACTCTGCATTGCACTTTCTTCATCTGGTTAGTCTAAGGTCCAATCCTCTGGTGGTTTCGAAATTGGAAGACTGTTGTCATGTGGCCGGGGTCTCATTGCTGAAGACAGATTAGGATATTCAATTGACTTCTTGTTTTTGGCAGAGAAACCAGACACATTAGTCACACAGAAGTAACAGTCCGTCACATGGTCTTTCTGTTCTTGCCATATCATCGGAACAGCACACCATCGTCTTTCGAATGCCTCTGAGCCAGGCTCTTAGACTGACAGCACATGTCGCACAGCAAATGTGAGGCGCCCATGGCTTGTCTTGATCACCAATTTTGCAGCCAAAATACAGATAAGCTTTCTTCACAAGAGCAGTCATCCAAAGTCTCTGAGGCGCAAGTGTATATTTGCCACAGATACAGCAGAATGTATAATGGCTGTTACGACATTGACGAGACATATCGCCCGACACCAAAACGTCTATATCATCAAGCTTACTTACTGTTATATTGCTACAGATACTATACTTTAATATACTGATACTATTGTGACACTAATGGCCACACAGCCCCGGAGTATCGGACCAGCAAGCGCTCCTCCCTGTCGGAAAACCCCAGAAGGAGAGCAAGAATCCCCACAACACAATACTCACCAGCAATAATTGGGGCGAGGCTGTGTAACGGATGTGGCACGGATGGAGGAAAATTCCCGGCCACTCTTCTGTCTACAATGGCAGCAGATAAAAAGGAGACACAGATAAAACATGGTGAGCGAGACTAGCAACGAGGCGAACTTAAATGCGCTCTCCCTGTCTGCTCCCTTAACCCTTAGATTTCCCATGAGAAGGAGAATGAACACCGTGGGAGGATTCCCCGTCACTGCCGCCCCCGCATTCCGGGAGGAGATCCGCGTCAGAGGAATTCCCCACGTCATCTCAAAGCAAACCCCCGTGCTCTATGCGAGCTGACGCCGCTGCACTGAGTTCACATCACGAACTGCACGTTTGAGTATTTATTTTGTTTCTTTCTTTGTTTTTTGGGGTGGTTGGTTTAGATTCTCAAGGACTAAGAAAAGAAGAAATGAAAAGACACTGTTTTTGCTCACTATCACTGACTCCCACGACTGTTTTTATCTCCTCATCCCAGCACCTGCTCACACTATACATACACACTGACTATCTATATTACCCAAATGAGCAGGATCGATGTATGCAAGCCACCTTTATAGAATGCTGAGACAACGTCAAGCTCATTCAGACCTGCCCAGGCATGCCCAGGATGTCAACTTCCACAGAACAGCTTCCAACCTGGCATGATTCCATGCCTGGACATGCCCAGGCTGCACGAACCATTGTTGATAAGTCCGTTATGGGAGCGAAAATGTTTGGATACAAATATAAGAAAAAATCATGACAAAACTGTCACCCAAAACAAATCATGACAAAACTGTCACCCAAAAATCTATGAGAAACACCCAAGAAGCAAAAACGTTGTTGTACAGTGTGTGTGTGTGTGCACGTGTTTGTGTATACACATGTGTATACTGCCTACAGCCTATGATGTGACAAGTAGGTCTAAGTTATGACAGTAACATTAAATTTATTGTCCATTATGAATTCTACCAATTCTCCTGATTAGGCACTCTGGCATTACCATCACACTTTATGCAAGCTAATGGTGCGATCTGAATGCCTGTTAAATTGTTTCATTGTAGCATGTCTCCTCTGCCCTAGGTGGGTTTGGGAATAAAAATTAAGTGCATTTATTAAATTGCTTTCAATTGAGGAACTTTTGAGTTGGTGCCCTTACAGCAACATGAGTATAGTCATTTGATTACATTTGAGAAACTGGGCATTGCTTCAAATTGTGCTTTGACATTGGCCTCTTCACTCTTTGTGTAGGGAACTCTGATATACCTACTTGTCAGTTTCATTCTGCCAACCAATATTGCTGAAATGATGTAGTTTAAGGATGGCTAGGATACCACTGACCCATCCAAGGGTTGTTAACATCTGTAAGTGGATAGGTGGAAAATCTTTGTGGTCTCTAAAAACACCTTCTCCCCTTATCATTCCCTTAGATTGGTCTTCTAACAATACCAAAAACCAAATTGGGCTATAGACAATGCATAATTTTCTAGCATATTTCTATCATTATTTACCCTGTTAATAGATCTTTTAAATTACTTCACAGCTGTCTGCAGTCTGTAATTACCCACAATTAATAACGATACATAATAATTTCCATTTTGTTCAGACAGGGGATTAAACTGTAAACTGTAAATAGTTAATTGGAGCAAGAAACATCAATATGTAGAAACAGACTAATTAACCAGTATAACCAAATAAATTATCTCATAAACACTTGTTATGCTTTAATGCGTCTTGTGTCCAACAGCCTATATGCAGTTATTATGGAGCAGCATTATTAGGGTTCCAAGCAGGAAAGGTGCTATGTAACTTGGCCCCTGGTGAAGAATTGGCCACTGGCAGCAGTATATGCTGAAGGTGCTTGGACCCCTATAATCACTGCTTGCAGCTATATTTTAATATTAAGTGTATATTAAGTGTTGATTTGCACGTTTAACTTCAATTCACCATAAATCCACAGGGGGTCACTAATTCCTGCCGTTTCCAAAATGTTGCAGACAACTCCACAACTCGGTCAAAACTTCTGTAAATATGCAGTTATTTCACATATTTGAAGTCATTTCAAGCATGTCTTTATAAATCTTGGTTTCTGCATGGGAGGTTGTGTACATACATAAATGAGGCCCCAGAACACACACACCCACCCACTACATACTGAAATCCATGCTCTGCAGAATATACTGTGTAGCAGGCTCCTTCTTCTCCAGTGCAGAAGGGAACACTTCTGAAGTCTTTCCAGCCATCAGACTGTACAACATTGTCCTTAGTTTATCTGCTTAGTCCATTTGGTAGCTCATCCCTGCACAGTTTACTACTGTAGCATTCTGCTCAATGCTGAACAATGGCATTTTTTGCACACTGCCAAAACTGCCGCATTTGATATTCTAGGTTACTTTGCACTTACATTAATAGCACAACATATACTCATGTACATATTAAGTTTGTCTACAGTTTATAGACTTTTATACAGCTTTCCTTTTTTTTTTTATTATTTTAGCTTATGTGGTAATACCATTTTCTGCTATATTGTCTTTCTTAAATTGTCTCTTTGCTGTGGCAACAGTGGAATTTCCCACCTGCATTTAATAAGGTGTTATCTCCTCTTACCTTCCTTAGTAATGTAGGCGTAAGTAGCTAATGTATACTTAGTAATGTAGGCATACATTTTTTCATACAAAACTTTGTCAGTTTTATGTATTTGTATTTAACTTCACCTTGAACACACATTCACAAGAATCAGAATCACTCTGAACACCTACTTAAACGAGTCCACTATATCAGTCTAGCGTCCATGTAAAACTGAAGACTGTTCAGTATTCAGATAAAAAAAATTCTAAGAGGCCTCAAAGAAAAAAGAAAAAAAATTCCCATGGGAAGAAAAATAATTGTAACCTGCCATCCTTCATTGTGGAAGTGAAAGGATTGGAAAATTTGGAAGAATCACTCCAGCAGCTTTTTTCCTTTTTTCATGATCACGGCCAAGTAGCACCCAACTCGCAGTCGCCAAGGCTGATTATGGTACAGACGTCCAGAGAAGTTGTACACTCAAACACCGTCTATTGTAAAATAAGGAACATTAAGGAGGTAGGTAGCGATGAATTTGACCAAGCTTTAGCACGCACGTTATGCAGGATTCCTCTACATAATTAAGCTACACACGGTCTGAGCTCACTCTCTCTCTGTGCCGTAACGTGGCACTGTCGCAAATATACCAACGAAAATGCAACCCCTACAACGTACTGTCGCAATTAAAGAACGTAAAGAGACACACTTATATTTTAACCCCATTTATACCAATATGAAATTTGATGTGAGTTACACTGGTACTCAACACAACCTTTTTTTTGATGGAAAAAGCAACTGCAGCTCTCCATGATTTTTATCTAGTTCTGACACCCACATTAAGTTACCCATCTGCACTGAAATTTCATGTGTGCTATTTTGTCAGTGTAATATGTTTACAATGTATGACTAGTTAACCTCCCCAATTTATTTGAAGTGTTTGCTGTCATTGTACAGTCAATAGCAAATTGTTAGTCAAGTCAAGTGGTTTTTATTGTCATTTCAACCATATACAGATGTTACAGTACATAGTGGAACAAGACAACGTTCCTCCAGAATCAAGGTGCTACATATAGGGGAGCAGAGAAGTACAAAGTGAACATGTGCAACAGAAGACAACAAAGTGCAAGTGTGCAAACGTGCAAACATTGCAGACAGTGCAGACATCAGAGGACGAGACAGTGCAGCGCTAATCCAAATGGAATGTGCAAATATTGCAGAGGTGGATGAATGTATATATTTGTGTGTGTGGCAGTCCAGTCCCCGAGTGTTCAGGAGTCTGACGGCTGGGGGAAGAAGCTGTTACACAGTCTGGCAGTGAGGGCCTGAATGCTTTGGTACCTCTTGCCAGATGGCAGGAGGGTAAAGAGTGTGTGTGAGGGGTGTGTGGGATCTTCCTCAGTGCTGGTGGCTTTGTGGATGCAACTTGTGTGGTGAAGGTCAGTGATTGAGGGAAGAGAGACTACGATGATCTTTTCAGCTGTTCTCACTAGCCGCTGTAGGGTCTTGCGGTCTGATAAGGTGCAGTTTCCATACCAGACAGTGATGCAGCTGTTCAGAATGCTCTCAATAGTCCCTCTGTAGAAGGTGGTGAGGATGGGTGGTTGGAGATGGGCTTTCCTCAGCCTTCACTGGAATTAGAGACACTGCTGGGCATTCTTTGTATGGAGCTGGTGTTGAAGGACCAGGAAAGTTTCTCCGCCAGGTGAACACCAAGGAATTTGGTGCTCTTGACAATCTCCACAGAGGATCCTTCAATGTTCAGTGGAGACTGGTTGCTCCATGCTCCATTAGCTGCTGCACCTTCTCCCTGTATGCTGACTCATCGTTCTTGCTGATGAGACCCACCATGGTCATGTCATCAGTGAAATTGATGATGTGGTTCAAGCTGTGCATTGCTTCACAGTCGTGAGTCAGCAGAGTGAACAGTAGTGGACTAAGCACACAGCACTGGGGGGGCCCAGTGCTCAGTGTGGTGATACTGGAGATACTGTTCCCAATTCAGACTGACTGAGTTCTCTCAGTCAGGAATTCCAGGATCCAGTTGCGGAGAGAGGTGTTCAGGCCTAGAAGGCTCAGCTTCCCAATCAGGTGCTGAGGAATGATTATTTTGAATGCTGAAATTAAGTCTATGAACAGCATTCGTGTGAGGGCCAGATGTAGAGTGGTGGCAATAGCATTATCTGTAGAATGGTTGGGGTGATAGGCGAACTGCAGGGAGTCCAGTGAGGGAGGCAGGGTCAGGCAGGCAGGGAGGGTCTTGATGTGCCTCATCATGAGCCTCTTGAAGCACTACAACGTGATGGGTGTGAGTGCAACGGGATGATAGTCATTGAGCCAGGACACTGCTTTGGCACAGGAACAATGGTGTTGGCTATGAAGCACTTCGGAACAACAGCATTGTTCAGGGAGATGTTGAAGATGTCAGTAAGAACATCTGCCAATTGGTCTGCACATTCTCTGAGCACTTTTCAAGGGATGTTATCTGGTCCAGCAGCCTTCCATGGGTTAACTCTGCGAAGAGTTTTCCTCGCATCAGCAGTGGTCAGACACAGCACCTGGTCACTGTGAGAAGAGGTGGTCTTCCTCACTGTTATGTCGTTCTGTGTCTTAAACCGTGCAAAGAAGTTGTTAAGCACATTTGGTAAGGAGGCATCACTGTCACAAGCAGGTGTAGTTGTCCTGTAGTCAGTGATGGCCTGGATGCCCTGCCACCTGTGCTGTGTGTCACCACTGTCTTGAATGTGGCTGTGGATTCTCTGACTGTGTGCGCACTTTGCTGCTCTGATGGCCTGAGACAGTTTGGCCCTCGCTGTTCTTAGGGCCACCTTGTCACCTCCTCTGAAGGCAGAGTCACGGGTCCTCAGCAGCTCACATACCAGTCATCCACAGCTTCTGGTTGGAGCATGTAATGATGGTCTTGGAGGCAGTGATGTCATCTATGCACTTGCTGATGTAGCTGGTCACTTATGACATGTACTCTTCAGAACTGGTTTGGTGCATCTGATGAGTGGTCTGTATTCTGGCATTAGCATAACAGAGATGTGGTCTGAGTAGCCGAGGTGGAGGCGGGGCTCTGCTTGGTATGCATCAGAAATGTTTGTGTAAACAAGATCCAGCGTGTTTGTCCCTCTCGTTGCAAAGTCCACATGCTGATGGAATTTCAGGAGCACTGATTTGAAATTTGCATGGTTGAAATCTCTGGCAACAATAAACACTCCATCGGGTTGTGCATTCTGCAACTCGCCAATAGCCCTGTACAGTTCACAGAGTGCCTCTTTAGCATTAGCAATGGGGGGAATGTACACTCCGACAATGAGCACAGTGGTGAATTCCCATGGTAAATAAAAAGGTCTGCATCTAACAGTCACAAACTCCACAAACAATGAGCAGTAACTAGAAACTAGCACAGAGTTCTTGCACCATTCCATGTTGATGTAAACACACAAGCCACCACCACAAGTCTTACTGCACAGAGCTGCTTTTCTGTCTACATGAAACGCAGTGAGCCCATATAGCTGAATGGCGGTGTCCGGAATCTTTAAACTCATGCTGGGTAGTCCTCTGAAGTTGGATGTAGTCCAGTTTATTGTCCAGGGAGCAGACATTAGAGAGCCAAATGGATGGTAGAGCTGGCCAGCTGGGATTAGCTCTTAGCCTAGCATGGACCCTGCCCGCTTTCTGGGCTTCCGCTTCCTCACACACCGCTTACGGCAAACGCTTTCCCAGCGGCTGGGATCAGGCAATGCTGAGTTTGCGCAGCAACCCGAGGACTCCAACAGGTCATCCTGCAGGTCAGTTTTTGATTGTTCCTTAATGTCTAGTAATGTTTGGCATAGGTAGACATGAATACCGTTTGTTTCGGTGTCCATACACCGTAGGAGTCCCACCAAGAAACAAAATAGCACCATTTCGGGTCTGGAGTGGCCGCTGCGTTCTACTGCCGTGCCGCCATCTTGGATCTTGTTAGGAATTTTATCTAGTGTTAACTACCTAGGCTTTTGCCATCAGTTCACTCCTGTTTGTTTTCTATTTATAATATCAGTACAACAAGCTGACTTGGGCATCGAAATGAGCAACATACCAGAAAAACTGCAAAGAACACCCCATTGAGTGTCTGCCAAAGTTCAGCAGAACAAGACATGGATTTGCTATAGAACTGTCAAAACTAGCAAAAAAATAAATCTTTGGTTCATCTGTAAATCTTTGGTAAGTTTTAAAGATGTTAAATGAAATTCACTGGGCTTTAACCTCAGTAAGAGCTTACAGAAAAAATACTGGAGGGAATATCAAGGTCATTTGATATTTTGCATTCACTAACATGGGAATATGTGAGGTTAAAATTGTGCTACAGCCAATAGAGTGTCTCAGGGACATTTTGGCCTCACATTTGCAGGGACAGTGTCATAGGGGCATTTGCGAGCCATGGTCTCCCATCGACTCACCCACCCACTTGCATAAGATCACATTTGGGGAAGTAATATGCTTGATTTCTTGTCATTACATCAAGATAAGCATTCACTTAAGGTCTAGTTACCTCCAATATTAACCACTTGCAACTAGTCTAAACGTAATGATTCACTTTATGATCCCAGCCTTGGTTTTCATGATTATTACATAAATGTTGAATGATTTTTGGGTCTGTCACGTGAAGTCAAGTCAAACTTTGTAATCCCACTATCCCACCACGATTCATCTTAGTTTTTTCTAGTTGTAATTGCATTAACATCACCATAGAAAGAAGTAACACAGTGCTAATGCCTCTGAAACACACACAAAGAAAGCTCTAAAATGGAAAGAGCCTTTGTGTTAATTTACAAACCAATTCAGCAAGTAATCTGAGCTTTTTACAGACTGCTGAAAGCTAAAGAAAAGAAGCAAATGGAGGTATTCTTTTTGTTAAAGCTTTATTTATTTTTAAGAAAAACTTAATACCTTTTTCCCATTTTTAATTAAAGGAATATTTTAATTAATAGGCTATCATATTTTACTCCAAACTTTACAAATATTTGTTAATAATTATTGTTGATTATTAAGAAAATGAAATAAAAAATATATATTTTTATTTAACAAAAGGAATGTTTAAGTTGATAAAGAATAGGAAAATAAATGTTGGAATAAATAAATGTATCATGGAAAAATCGAATTGTGAACCCAATATCATGAATCAAATAGAATCATCAATTGAGTTAATCATTATATGCCTAAAAGATAATATACCAGATAGGACAATACAATTCAGTACAAGGACAATATAATTCAGTACAAAAAATTAAAAATAAATAAATAAATAATAATAATAATAATAATAATAATAAAAATAATAATAATAATAATGATAATAATAAAATATATATATATATATATATATGCCTAAAAGATAATATACCAGATAGGACAATACAATTTAGTACAATGCAGAATCCCGTCATGAAAGGATAAAAGGTGAGTCAAGTTCTGATGTGGAAAAAATCTGCATTATTGCAATCATTTGTGCAGATTTAACCTACTAATGGAAGTACAGAAAAAAGAGTTTTTGAATTTGGATCGGGGCGCTATATTTTCTGCCCTACGTTAGTAGCGCAAACTCTCTGCAGGGGTTGGTTGGTACAGTCCAGTATTTGCATTGGCCTTCCTTATATCCTGCCGTTCCTAAAGGTCTGAGTATGGTTCTCCCCAGTAACTTTCCTAGCCACTCTAAGTGTCTGACCTGTTCTTGTCATTCAGATTCAAGTTTCCAAAGCATGCCACAATATAAAAGGCCATAACCAATTCAATAAAAGTTCTGTAAAACAGGGTCATCATTTTAGTGCATACATTAAATAATTACATTTTCTCAAGATGTAAAAACATAGCATCTTCATTAGCCTGAAAACACAACCTATTGTTAAAAACAGGACCCAAATATTTGTAGTTCTCCATCAAATTCAATTCAATTCAATTTTATTTGTATAGCGCTTTTAACAACAGACATTGTCTCAAAGCAGCTTCACAAAAG
>JAQQZR010001898.1:0-10232 GCA_030068235.1 Notoglanidium macrostoma
ACACACACACACACACACACACACACACACACACCACAGCTTTAGAGTGGAGGGATATAACTGAGTTTATACATTCCTCTCGAGGACAAGCACAATGGAGCTCTGTGAAAAACCAGCCGAAGTGCACAGATACGCAAAACCATCACACAACATCTCTCATACTTATTGTGTGTGTGTGTGTGTGTGTGTGTGTGTGTGTGTGTGTGTGTGTGTGTGGTGCAGTTAAGCCTGTCTGAAATAGACACTAAACCATTTTTACTGTAATGTGATACAGGATCGATCTGCTCGTTTTGGCCGTCCTTGTTAAAGTAATGAGTGTAACTGGATAATGGTGTGTGTGTTTGTGTGTGTTTGTGTGTGTGTGTGTGTGTGCGTGCGTGCGCGCAGCCAAAATGTGCTTAGGGTTCAGCCGACAGACAAGCTGTATTTACACACCTAACTCAATAAAACTGCTCTTCACGCACACACGCGCGCTCACATGAGAGATATGAAAAAGAGTCAGAAGAACAAAGAAAATAATTATGTCTTGATTGCGCCGATGATGATTACATCTTAGCGTTAACATTATTGGCACTCTCGGTAAAAACTGGTTAAAAATGCTATTCAAAAAAGGCTATAATAACATGTTAATTAGCTTAACGCCACACTGAAATATCAGAGGACTCTAGCTCTTTAATTAAAGTACATTTATTTTGAGAAATTAAAAAACCATTATGAAAAAAAAAAAAAGATCAAAATGGTGCGTCACATTTACACAAAACTCGGCAGAACGATCGACTTTTAGATCCCTGTAGCGTTGTACAGATACGTGGCTGGATGGAGTATTAATAAATCTGTAGTTCTAATAAAAGTATTAAAAAATCTGTAGTATACTGTAGTACACGTCTTACTCTCGTATTAAGAAATGTGTGGTATTACCAAATCTGTAGTATTAATAAATATGTAGTATTAATCATGGTACGTTACCATAGAACCAATGTTACTCTGTGATTACTCACCTGCTAGTACTCTTCTCTGATGCAGCACTAACATTATTCTAACTTTAACATTACTCTAATGTTCTTCTAACGGTTCTCACATTAATCCAAGGTTCCTCTAACTGTGTAATCTTACTATTAGTACCATGTTACTCCGATGTAACTATAACATTAACATTTACCAATACTATTTTCTCGAGAATTATGCTAACATTAAAGTATTTTAAACTTTATTGTGTTGATGTCATGTAGTTAATGTGTATGAACTGGGCACGTGAGGAGCAGCGCTTAGCGTCTGTGAGAGAGAGAGAGAGATGAACAGAGAGAGCAAGCGAGGGATACAAACAGATACAGAGAGAGAGATGAACAGAGAGAGAGATACAAAAACTTACAGACAGAGAGACAGACATATAAAAAGATATATATATATATATATATATATATATATATATAAAGAGAGAGAGACAGGTTTGCAGAGAGTGGAGAAAGACAGAAATACAAAAAGATACAGAGAGCGAGAGAGAGAGAGAGAGCGAGAGAGATGAACAGCGAGAGAAAGAGAGAGATACAAAAAGATGCAGAGAGTGAGACAGACATAAAAAGATGCAGAGAGAGAGACAGACATATGAAAATATGCAGAGAGTGACCGATAATTTACAGTAAGATAATTAATCACACCCAGAACTGCTGCCTGTGCACATTTCCACAAAACCCTGATTGATGTGTTTAAACACACACACGGACGACAAATCATCAGAGCAGCAGTGCTGACACTCTCAAGCAGCAAGGGACACACACTCTTTACAGTACTACAGTACGTGTGTGTGTGTGTGTGTGTGTGTGCGTCACAGTGATATCTCTACTCTGCTACTGTGGATTTCTGTAAAGCAGAGCATTACACAGAACGATTTCCAAAATCCCAGCTCACATTTAACAAGTTCTCTCTCTCTCACACACACACACACACACACACAAACACACAAACACACACACACACACACAAAATCACACTGTGAGACTCTTTATCTCTTCTCAGTCTCTGAACTCGGTAAATCTGAATCTCGGCGGGGTTTTGTTGCGTTACTGCACCAAAACCCAAGTCATCAAAAAACTGCCGTAGGCTTCAACAACATTAAATGCAACAATAAACGGATAAAAAGTGTGACATAGCAATCTTTAATAATGAAAAAAACATTAACTGTTGACGCATTGCTGTGGAATAAGAGGAAGAAAACACTCGCTGTTATTGGAACATAATCAGCGTTGTAGTGGTGAGAGTAACGGTAGCGTCACACAACCACATCACTGAGTAACAGCATGACACTGAGTGTTACAGTGTTGAAAAGGCTTCGCAGCAACGTAAAGTCACTTGCCATATGCTAATGTAGAAGTTGGCTTCGAGGCGGGGCCTAATATCCTAATGAGACTGTATGATTGACATCATTGTGTGTCTCGCATTGCTACGCCACTTTCACAGAACTACGGGTTTTGCTACTATTTCTCTCTGCACCTGACCTGTCCTTATGTTATTCCTATATATTATAAAGGTATTAAAAAACATCATATCTTTTATGCTAAAGGATATGCGTGGTGATTAGTTTTGCAGATTTACCTGGTGCCGGCTCTGAGGAAAGAGCAGGTGCTGCCTGTAGTCCAGCCGCAGTACGGATCCCTCGAGGCGATGCAGTTCCTGTGAAGTGAAAAGAATTCATTTGTAAGTACAGAAGACTAAATCAAGACACCTTGACAATTGTAAAGTTACTGTTCACCAAAGAAATGACTTGAGTTCCTGGGAAAAAAAAATGCGTCCCAATTATTTTTTTACTTAACTTTGCCCATTATTTTGGCGGCAGTGAGCATGCTGAAAAGACTTGCGGTATCATTTTAAAGTCCAGAATGTCCTCGTTAAAGACCAATGAAAGTTGGTCATTGGTTCGGTATGGTTCGGTAGCTTGCATGGTGTCGGAGATAAAGAAGTTAGAGGGGACGAAACTGAACTGCTGGAACTCAGGAGGATATTATAAACAGAGGTTAAGATATTTTACACCCCAGTCACGAATAGATCTGATTCACAATATTGCTGTTATGATTGAATTCACTTCAATTCTAAGATTATTTGGAACAAAATTCTAAGACTCCTTTTCTATTTCTAAGACAAACATTTTGCATTTTTTTGTCTGAATAAAACAAAATCAGAAATTGCTAGAGAGGTGTTCTGTTAAAGGGTTAGGAACACAGGTATTTTGTAAACAAAATATACTACATGTTCTCAAAATCTTAAAAATGTATCTTATAAATGTATTCTCCCAAAAAAGAATCTGTCCTGGGGAAAACCAAGGACTAAAACATAACAAAAAACTATGTAGCAGTACCTGAAGCATCATTTTACCCAGCTAGAGCTCCAAAGTCGGCTAAAATGACCGGCTTCTCTGATCTCTCTCTATTGGGCTGTGTAGCTCGCAGCGACACGGCGCTGGTGTCATTTTAAAGCTACTGAAGAGCTCTTTTTAACAATTACAATGTGGTCATGTAACTATATAACCTACAGAATATTGTGTGTCATTCATTGTGATCTGGAGCTATCAGGCCCAGCTTGCTCTACTTCAACTCTACGGGCTGCACAGACTGGAACCTCTGGTGTTCAATCAGTACAACCGCATTAGTTGGATAATTAATAGAATGCTGAGTCCCAGGATGTGATCTGCACTCTTCTATAATGGACATCCTCATGTAACGGTGGATTATTACAGCTCTTACAGTTACAAATATTACTCACATAAGATTGAATATATGTGAGAAGTTAAAAAAAATTAAATAGTATAAAATATGCGTCGTGCATGATGGTTGAGATGTAACAAGCAGTGCATTTGCATTTAGCCAATCAGACGAGGGCTTCGTGAAGGGGAAGACTTCTGATTCGCCGAACATCAAACCCGTAGAAACGCCTACTAGGAACTGCGTGGGGGAAAGACATGCAAGTGGACATCAAGCAGACCTCGTGTGTGTGTGTGTGTGTGTGTGTGTGTGTGTGTGTGTGTGTGTCTCACTTCATGCAGCGGGAGTAGAGATGGCAGCGAGCCACTGGCACTCGGATGACGCAGGATGGGAACGCCAGGAGTAGTGTGTGACTGACGGAGTCCAGTGAAAGTGACAGGAGCTGCCGAGCCTGAGGAGAGTCTGTAGCACACCTGCAACACAACACACACACAGCTTAACACTCTTACACACACTGCTACACTGTGTTTAACCTACGCTGCTTTCACACGTGATGGTTTTTCCCTATGTGCTTTTTAAACACCCTACAAAGTGTGTTTCACTTTTCAGAAAAGTCACCTCATACATTCCTTTTCTTTTTTTTTTTTTAAACCGCCAATATTTCAGTAGAATTAAATATAGCAGCGTGTGTATTTTTGGGATGTTCAGTGGTCCGTGATGTGACGTGATGTGACGTGATGCCCCACTTTAACTGTGTACGCTCAAGTCAAGAGTTATGGCGATCTTCAATCATCTGCATTACTGAGAGTAATAAATCTAATCTACAGAGCAAGCTAGGCTAGTGAGGTAACCTGTACTAGACTAGGGCTATAAACACACACGTCACACGTCACAACAGCACACACGCCACTCCAAGTTTGAAAGCAGCCTGTGAAATATTACGTGTCAGTGCCAAACTTACACGTCTCATCAGTCACTGAAACATGAATTTACTGTTTAATGAGTTGTAAACGTGTCTGCGGCAGAACCGGTTCTCCAGGTCGGAGCTAACATCTCGTAGCAGTGATACAGGACACACAGCTCTTCATCTGCGCTTACTATTGTGTACAGAGGAGCGCTGCTGAGTTCTGGATTCTGATTGGTCAGAAGGTGGTGATTCATATTCTATAACAGCAGCTCTGAAAGTTTCTGCTAACGCGCTCGTTCCGACACATTATCGTTTCTATAGTAACGGCTTATTAACAAAGACGTGTACAGCGAACGCTCCACATAAACCTGCTACCTGAAGAATCAGTGCTTTGAGGTAAAACTCTTCCGGCATCTTCAGGACGTTCATCAACATTCAACGTAACTAGAAACAGATAAAAAGTACGATCTGTCATTCTTAATTTAATAAATTCAATTTGGCTATCGTCGCCACATTGCTGTGGCGTAAGGGGAATAAAACGCTTCGGGACATGCTGGTACAGGAAAATAATCATCTGCAGGCTGGTAACTGTAGCACATCACACCATCATGATGCTGATGAGTGTAAACGCGACTTAGATTCTTTTATGAATGCGGCGTAAATATTCTCTAATGGTATTTGCACATTAAGGACCTTAGACATCATTACCGCCATTCCATCTCACACGTTTACTAAGAAAATGAAATAAAATGATACTTGGAAAAGCTTAAGGATCATCTGTGCTGTTTTCATTTCAGTGTACTCAGAACACGACACCTTTCATCTCTCTCACACACACACACACACACCTGTAAAGCAGTCGGAGGTTTGTCGTTGTTTGTCTAGAAGTGCGAGTGTGTGGTACTCATGCTAATGAGATCAGAGAGAGTGTTAACGATGCTGTACAGCTGAAGAGCGAATCGAAATCGAGGAGCAGAAAAAAAAGAGAAGAGAGAGATTAGAGGAAAACGATACTTTATACTCATTACAGAGAGAGATAAAAGGGAATGAAAAAGTTAACAGACACCGAGAGAGAGAACACGCAGGAACGGCAACGCTATAAATATTGCTCAGGAGAGAGGGAAGAACATTCTGCATCCATTTGTGACCTAAAAGGACTCGATACGATCAAAAACAAAAAAGCGGGGGAAGAGAAGAAAAGTTAAGAAATGACAAGCGGAAACTACGAGCTGCGAGCGCTTACCAAATAAATGAGGCAATACCCAATAGCTTTCGCTGAGATCTGCTTGCATGCCACCGAGTACGCTAGCAGAATTTCTTTTCGGACATCCACACTGAAACATTTTACATTCTGAAGGTGTTTTTATAAACAGGCCTCACAAGCCAGAGTTGCAAACGCTCTCCATCATGTTTCATTAATGACCCTGGCTGAGAACTGAACGGCTTCACGGCTCTGAAATAAGACTTCAGAAAAGGTTTTTCCGAAAATGATTTTTGACTGACTTGAAGTTGCTACAGGAGTGTACAGCAGCTCACAGGTCAGCGTTATCAGGTCAAAAGTGATCGCTAGAGGTAAAATTCTCTCCGCTGAAACTGAGCGGTGTTTATTCCTTTACTGAAAATGAAAACCTACAGTTCAGATTACAATTAGACCAAAACGAACAAACAAAAACCAGGCAAAAACTCACTTAAAGGTGCGCTATGTAGGATTCAGGGGTTACCTATTAGTTGAAATGGAATATAATATTCATGTGTTCTCATTAGTGTATAATTACCTGTAACTACGAATCGTTGTGTTTGTGTAAGTTTAGAACGAGCCCTTTATACCTACACAGGGGGCGGGGCCACCTGTACGGAGCCGCCATGTTGCGCCGCTACAGTAGCCCGGAACGGACAAACCTCTAGAGAGCGCCTTCTGCGTTTGATGTTTTTATAAGTGGCAGCGTGAATCCGGAAGGAAGACGAAGAAGAAGAACGAAGAGCAATCGGTGTTTGCTGGAGCTGGAGAACAAGCTTGAGAACCCAAATTTCGAAACATGGAGGATCATACTTGTAATTTAGCACAGGAAAAAGCAATGGAGTGTGAACGTAAGTACTTGGAAGTACGCTACGGGCACCTGACGGCCACCGTACGCTCGAATACACGCTTTGAAATGGAGGGTTAAGAAGGGGGGGGGGGCAGTGGGCTGAATCTTACACCGTGCAGCTTTAAAACTAAAACCATAAAAAAGCAACGAATCCCAAATCTAGCCGTTTTCTCCTTCCATTGACTGCTGCAGATAACCAACTATAATCTCTTCAGCCCTGACAGGAGGTCTGAGTCAGAGAAACAGGATGCACATTCAGTAGGAAATAAAAGAAATCAGGCAGCTCTATTAACATTAACACCATTTTGGGGTTTTTTTCCCTCCAGAACTTCTGCTTACCTCCTCGTTGTGCAACGACATTTAAACAGCGGCTAAGTGAAGAGAAGACCACGACGGTTTGAAAGAAATACTCCGGTGGACTAATTTCCCTTCCGTTTTTCTCTACCAGTGAGCAACATTCTGCAGGACAAAAAAAGGGAAAGAAATCTCTGCGAGTGCAGGAGAGCTGAGCGATGATACCAATTAAAGTGGAGTTCTCAGTCGCACGGCACTTTCAGCCTCATTAACACGCGCAGCAGGACCAGCGGCCGTTTGGTTCCACTGAGACGAGGTGAATCCGGTTTATTTCCTCCACTCCGCCCTGATTAGGCCACGTCTGGCTGAGTGCTGTCTCTCTCACGCTGGAGCTCATCACTAATTTACCACGGTTTCGCTGGAGGAGCGGCTGCACGGCTGAGCTCCATGTCGTGATGGAGAAAGTTCCGAAGGTTTGTGGGTTATTAGTTGGGTTTTTTAAGGTGTCCAAGCACTGGGGTTGCTAAAGACCCTTTAGTTTGAGCCTCGTGAAATTTGGTACAAACATCAGAAATAGTAGTCATCAGATTTTAGCTAAAGATTGGATCTGGGTGTGGCCCAGAGGCTTAAGAGCGCCCCATTTGACATTTCACATATGTATGGGCATCCAATTTCACCAACACGCACAGGATTTTATAGGAACAAAATACGGGGTTCTAAGACAACCAAATGTTTACAATTTGCCTTTTGAAATCTGCTTAGTGATATCAATATGTCCATGATGCTATACCACGAAGGAATGTTTAATATCTTAAAGGGTGTTGAAATGGTGAGGTGGTCACTTAATATGTTATGCCACATCAAGGGTGATTCCTGGGCAGTTGATTATTTTTCAGCACCTTTGTTGAGTTGCGTGGCTTGCTTGAAAACTCACAAAACTTGGTAGAAAAATCAAAAATGATGATCACTACGTGCTGGGCAATGATTAGCTCTGGGCGTGGCCCAAGGGATCGACAGCTCCCCCCTTTTGGCAATTTTTGTATTTATGGACATCCAGTTACACAAACAGGAAACAAAAGTGGTAGGCGTATGTGTTACCTTAAGACAGGCAAATTTCCCTTACACATCCCGTAACTCCGCCCAACATGAAGCCAGCAATTTTGGACTATTGTGCGTGTGTGTTTTAAGAGGTATAACTTCTTAAAAAAAAAAACACTTTTTAATAGTGTGGCTTATAAACCATACTTTTATTTCCTGCTCCTAGAGTTTATCAGATTCATTTTAATTTTTCCTCAGCTTGATGTCAACTTATCCACGATGCTAAGCTGCAACGGAATTTTTGATATCTTGGGGGTTTTTTTGGGTCCTGTGAGAAGACCGAGTGGAAAAAAAATGATGAATGAGGGAGACAAAAGAATGTGATAGAAAGAGCTTGTTTGCAAAACTCAGAGAGTGATAGCAGGAGAAAAAATACACAAAAGAGCAGGTCAGTGAGACAGAAATAGTGTGGGAGAGATGTTGAGAAAGACTCGCAGACTAAACAGTTTAGGGACGTAGGTGTAATTAGCGCAGCTGCTATGCTAACGCGAGTCTTGCCTAAGCGCTTGTTATTGGCAGCAAATGTCTCATATGTTTATCTCGCTCATTCCTCAGTGCAGATTTCATCACGCTAGCATCCATAAGGAAAGAATAAAGCCGCAGGACAGCGCCTTTGTCCTGAAGATTTTAGAAAACTTAAAGTCAGAGCTTTAAGTCTGACACTGGAGACTCCTTCCATAAACGACAGATAAACATCTCCTAAACATCTCAAAAACTTCACCGTATCAGTGAGGACCCGTGAATGAGCTGTTACTATAGAAGTGATAACACGGAATGAGTCCACTACTGTCAGAGCTACGGTTATGGAAAATTAATCAACACTGTCTGACCAATCAGAATGCACTATACACACACATCCTTACTTCTCCAGGTTGAAGCCCTCCAGCTCCTCCAGGAAGACGTTGCTGTTGGACGCCATGTTGTCTCTGTCATAGACGACAAGGAATTTGAGGATGGTTCCACGGTTGGAGCCAAGAAAGACGACGGTGTGGTTGCCGTGGGGACCAGCATTTGTGTCCACCACCATTTTATTGAGCTGATATCTGTTGACACACACACACACACACACATATGGATAGCTGATGATTAAAACTTGCTGCCCTGCTGATTCCAGACACAGAGAAAATGAAGCTGCCTACAGATTAATCAGACGCTAGGGCCCTAACGACACGCTGAATAAACAAGCACACTCGTTAGCATAATTAAGACAGACTGGTGCAGGGTGAGACCACGGTGCTGCGGCTGAGCGGACAAACCGCTCAAACTTCTACGTGTTTTACATCCAGGAAATCTATAAACTGTACCCCCTATTCACTGAGCAGTGCACTAGTTTGGAGGTTCTAACACTTTTAACAGCATGTCTGAAAGCATCGTGAAGAATAACAGCGTACTAATAGTGTTAATGTGGCCTATATAGGGAATATGGTGTGTGGTTTGAGACATGTCCACAGTGCACTAATGGGGGTGTGTATGGTCCCATCCACAGTGGAGTGAATATGATGTGTGGTTTGGAACACACCCACAGTGGAATGAATATGGTGAGTGGTTTTGGACACAATGAGCTGAAAGTTGTGATGGTGAATATGTGCCCTATGTAGGGTATGAACAGGATGTATGGTTTGTGACTCATCCATGGTGGACTGGAGATGGTGTATGTGGTTTGAGACACCTCCAGAATGGATTTAATAAGATATGTAGTCTGAGACATGCCCATGGTTAAATGAATAACATTTGTAGTTTGGAACACACCCACAGTGAAAAGAGTGCAATATGTGGCTTGGGACACACCCACAGTGGACTGAATAAGAGTGCACAGATTGGGATACACCCACAGTGAACTGAATAAGAGTGCTCAGTTTGGGACACACCCACAGTGAACTGAATAAGAGTGCTCAGTTTGGGACACACCCACAGTGGACTGAATAAGAGTGCTCAGTTTGGGACACACCCACAGTGGACTGAATAAGAGTGCACAGATTGGGACACGCCCACAGTGAACTGAATAAGAGTGCACAGATTGGGACACGCCCACAGTGAACTGAATACGAGTGCACAGTTTGGGACACACCCACAGTGAACTGAATAAGAGTGCACAGATTGGGACACGCCCACAGTGAACTGAATAAGAGTGCACAGATTGGGACACGCCCACAG
>JAQQZR010001899.1:0-10230 GCA_030068235.1 Notoglanidium macrostoma
AGATAGATAGATAGATAGATAGATAGATAGATAGATAGATAGATAGATAGATAGATAGATAAGTTTATATTCAGAATTTATATACTTCTGTGAAGCTGCTTTGTTCCATATCTTATATTGACATTAAAAAAGTATATCTTGATGCAGAACTTTGGTCTTATTGCTTATTTACACCATGAAATTAGAAGATTTATATTAATATGAAAGAGTACACTCTACACATATTATGGAATATGTTCGTATTTACACATTTTGGAACCTGAATTACCCTTTAAAACAGCAGTGACTTAAAATGACAATGCAGTGATGAGTAGTGTTAAATTTTCACACCAAATTGAGTAAAAACAAGACCAGCAATTTAACCCTCACTTTATTTATATGTTCTGAAATACTGTTAAATTTAACTCAGTTCAGCAACTGTTGAATTAGAAGCCATGACTCCTGATCTGTCGAATATTTGTGTATTGAATTGTAGGCTTGTATATCTTGTTTGCGACTTGCCTGACTGAATTCCAGGGACATTATCAAGAAGCAAGAAATGAAAGAAAACAAATAACAAAACTATAAAGCAAGAACCATTATGAAGCTTACAGCCTCTCCTAGTCATAAAATGTGATCCAACGACTTGTGAAGAACAATTGAGCAACGACAGATGTTAAATGCTATTAAAAGCTCCGAACACTGCCTTGTAAATACAAATGATGATAAGTATATATAAAACCTGCTAGTGATGTTAAAAAAAAACATCAACAACTATAAAACAAAATAAAATTTCTGAAGAGCAAGTGACAGAAATCATAAAAATAATTCAGGAAAGTCAAAAACAGGTCAGTATTTAGTGTATCACGTGTTTCATTTACTCAACGATAGAGAAAGTACGTCACTTAAACTTTATTCGTATACAGCTTTCAACAATGTGCGCTGCCACAAGGTGCCTTTAAACAAATCAAAATGTAAATGTATCCCTAATAAGCATGCCAGGTGCAATTCCTTGATGTAACTTGTGTGCATGTTTAATATTATTTACATTATCTGGAAGTGTTTTATAGTCTTTATATGGCTCACACATCACTCACACACACACACACACACACACACACACACACACACACACACACACACACACACACACACACACACACACACAAGGAGACGGAGAGAGAACATTCTGTATATGTGTGTATTTTTGTGTTAAAGTGTATATTAATTTCCGGGAACCATGATTTCATCATGGTGTCATGATGCGAGAAACGAAAGAAAGGTGCACGAGTAAAACCACAACTATAAAGCAAGCAAATCAGGTTATGGAACTTACAGCTACTCCTATAGTCATTAAATATGATCCAGAAACTTGTGAAGAATAAATGAGCAACAGGTGATGTTAAATGCCATTACAAGTTTGCCTTGCAAACAATCTGATGAGAGATATAGAAATCATATCACTCTTAGTTAGTGTATTACCTGTTTCATTTACTCACAGCTAGAGGAAGGACATTGACATTATTTTGTAAAAACATTTGCCTCAGAAATATCCTCATTCTAGTACAAATAAGTCTTAGAATATTGCAAGTGAAAGGATTTAATTTAAAAAGCTTGGTCAAGAGGTGTTCATTTCTAGGTTTTTTGGCAGTTCTCTGGTTCATTCCACCACCTGCGTGCCTGCACAGAGAAAAGCCTTGATGCAAATCTTCCTTTTAAGCTTAGATGTGTCACATCCTGCATGCTAGAGATTTGTGCCAACAAGTGACTCATGACGACTGCCTTCAGGTAGGTAGGAGGGGCTTTTGCCTATTTTTGGCTTTGTAGGAGAGTTTCTGTTAAAAGATGATTGGCTGGCAACCAGTATAAAACAAATCGGTTTTATTTTCTCCACTGGAGCCGTCAACGGAAAACGGAGGAGGAGGAAATGGTGAGTGTCTTCTAAAGTTTTCCCAACTTTATATATTCATCAGCAGCAGTTTTAGCGGCGAGCTCTGGGTGTCCGTTTAGCAAACTGTTAACGTTTCATATTTATCTGGTGGTAAAGGACGAGGTTATCAAGTTACCAACCTGACTACATGCTTAAACACGACAAATAAATTCAGAACACAGTATTGAATGTTTTCTCACAGCCAGTGGCTTCTCAGTAGCTTCGTGTTTGATCCACTGCTGCTGTTTTGTTAGGTTTTCACAGTCACAATTGAACAAACAATGGTTTCTAATGTGGTAACTGCACAAACACTGGGTGAACATAATATAAACTAAGTGATCATAATTCATAGATTTAAAAAAAACAGCTGTTTTATTGTGTGACTTTATATTACCTTACTGCTTATGTAAATATTTGTCATGAAACGTTACTACTACCACTAATAATAATAATAATAATAATAATAATAATAATAATAATAATCCTACTGTGCTTACACTGTTTGTATTTGTTTTTTTTGTTTTTGTTTTTTTACAGGTTTTCTGGAGAAGCAAATGTACTATGTTGTGGCAATATTTTCAAAAATATTTTTTCAAGTTTCAACCTTTCCTATTTTTTCGAAAAAAGGATGTTGATAAATCAAATCCACTTTGGCATGGAGATATTTTGGAGAAATGTTTAGATAGACTAGAATCTACAAATGGCCCTCTAGTCTGCAAAAGTGGAGAAATTCAAGAATATATTCCCGACATGGGGCTGCTGATTTCAAAAGAAATACCATGCACAATATTATTTATTACCAATACAAAAAAGTTAATTCTAAACGGACTTGGCTGTTATTACGGTAATGGTCATGTCTTGACTGCCTTACATGTTATTGAGAGCACAGATCTAGCAAAGGGTAAAATACTGGTTGCTTTCACTACTGGAGAGATTATGCTGGTTTATAAGGCTGACTTTAATAACTCTTGTAACCGTGACGAGGGTAGAGATCTGGCTTTTATTAAATTATTTGGTGATACTAGTCCGCTTGGTGATGGTTTACAAAATCAGATTGGTAAAATTAGTGATAATGGAAGTGTATATTTTTACACCTTAGACCCCGATGGGAAAGTTCTGAAGCAGGAGGGTAAAATCTGTCCTCCCAATATAAACATGAAGGCACAAATGTGTACTGACGCATTTGTAATATCTGTAGCAGGCAAACCTGGAGACAGCGGCTCACCTGTTTACAATACTAACGATGAACTGATTGGCATATATCGAGGCAGCTTTACACATCCTGACATCCCTGAATATGAATATGGCCGCTTTTCTAAAATTCCTCCAGGGTTTATACCTTGGATCCAAACAAATTATTGAACTTATACAGATCTCCTCATAGACCTATTTTATTATTTTTGCAGTTTTCAACAGCCATTTTCTGGTCCCTGTATTACCACAATCCCTGATTTAGAAATAAATGACTCCTGCTTGGTTGAGATTAACTGATTTTGGTGTAATATAATTATATTATTCATATTCATATCATATTCATATTATATCATATAACATAACCCCCTTTAAGTGTGAACCTCTGATTCACAAACATCTGACTCCTGTTTGGTTGACATTAATTCATTTGTCTATCAAACATTTCAACCTTTATCAAACATGACATTTTAGCATTTTAACATTTAAATCATGAATAAACTTTAGTGACAGTAGTGATAGTAGTAAGTAACTAGTTACTTAGTAAGTGATACACTTACTAGTTAAAAATAATAAAATTAAAATTTTAGTTTGGTTACTTATGACTAAGGTTAGGTTTGGGCAGGAGTTGTATGTGTGTGTGAGACATGAGCGCACTATGAAAGCCACATGGACATGGAGACATATCCGCTGGCACAGATCATCCAGCCTCTAGCCATCTTCTAGAAGGCAAGTGCAGCATCATCAGGCTCTCACGGGTCTGCAGCAACAGCAACATGAAGACCCTGAAGTCCTCACTAAAAATCATGAAGGAGAACACTTCGGACCAAGCCACCATCCAGAGCCTGCTGGCAAGAGTGCTGGCCAGAATGGCCACGAGTTCTGACACCTCATGATGATGTCGAGGTGGTGCTGGAAATGGTCGAGAGTAATGCCTCGGCACACGGCTGGCTGAGAGCGCATGGGGTCTGCGTGTTCAAGTTGTCCTGAACAGAGACCTGGCTGCTTTCCAGTGGCTCACAATGGCTCACATGTCTCACACACACATACACACACACACAGAGAGAACACTCAGGCTCAGCTCAGACAGAGGGATAGAACAGCTTGTTAATATAAACCCACCAGTAAGCATCTAGAATTGTAATGTATGGTCCACATAGTGTATAATCCTCTGGAAACCACTTCCTCATCCATTTTACCTGACGGCTGCCCAGGGTGAGGCGCTCACATGATTGGTGTAGGTGAGTTTAGCTTTAAAATAAATACTTTCTGACAAGCGCTGTGGTATAAATGTAATAATCTGTTCTCTCTCTCTCTTACACAGACACACTGAAGATTGGACTTTCCAAAATAAAGCCTCACCCTTATTCCACTGGATAGACACCTGGATGCTGTAGATGTGCAGCTACAAAATACAGTAATGATTTCTAAGCGCATCTCCGGTGTCACCCACAAGAGGATGGGTTCCTTTCTGAGTCTGGTTCCTCTCAGTTTCTTTCTCATGGAGTCTCAGGGAGTTTTTCCTTGCCACAATCACCTCAGGCTTGCTCATTAGGGATCTAACTCTACATCCAGAATTCTGTAACAAGTTATAAACTGAAAAAAAAAACAAGAAATGTACGAATAAAATTGGATTGAACTCTGAACTGAATTGTACTGGTGTGATTTAAACATTAGATGGTATTTATGATCATATGCTAGAAAATGACTAAACTCTGGGTTAGAAGAAGAAAATCTAGAAGAAGAAGGAAATCTACAAAGGCGATCAGACTCATTGAATTGAATAGATTCACAATAAGTGCATGTGACCAGGCGTTTTCAAAATGCAGCTAGTTGTAGGACAAAAATCAAGATCCGGTTAAAAATAAAAGCATAGAAGAGTTACAATGTCGCTTCACAAAGATTCAACTAACTTATCCACAATATATTTCACTCTGATGATGAGCTACCTAGACCTTAATATAAATAAAGGCTCTACAAAGTCTTTCTGACACAAATAATGATAATGAACAGTTTTAATAATTAGAAAATGTAATAATTATTTAGGACATTTCAGTTGCAAGTAATATTGTTAGTGGTTATTTTACAGTTAAAAATGATGACCTCCTGCCTGCAGTATCATAAATTGCCCACTAGGGGGCAATGTCTACAGCTTAAAAACACCACGCTAAATAACATACAAAATTCCACAACATTCAATAGATAACTATTTTATTTTAAGCTGGATAGCATCAAAGTCTGTTTTATTTGGATAAAAGATTCGAATCACTTTTCTGAAGTTACGTTGTTTTGTTTACAGCCTCACACCTAACAGCATGTAAACCCCCTGTAGCCTGACTCAAGATTAAATATTTAATACCCTTCACTTAATTGGAGTTTTATGAAAATGATAAATAGAATGCTTGTTGCAGCCCATTATAGGTATTAATGAATTAAATTGAAAAACTTTTCCTAATTATATATAATGTACTTTCAAGGTAGAGGTGGTATTACATCAAGGATGTAATTTGAGCCCTTTCTTATTTGCTATGGTGATGGACAGGTTGACAGACGAGATCAGACAGGAGCCACCGTGGACTATGATGTTTGTGGATGACATTGTGATCTGTAGTGAGAGTAGGGAGCAGGTTGAGGAGACCCTGGAAAGGTGGAGATATGAGATAGAGAGAAGAGGAATGAAGGTCAGTAGGACTAACACAGAATAGATGAGCATAAATGAGGGGGACAAAGAAATGATGAAGATGCAGGGAGCGGAATTGGCGAAGGTGGATGAGTTTAAATACTTGGAATCAACAGTTCAGAGTAACGGGGAATGTGGAAGAGAGGTGAAGAAGAGAGTGCAGGCAGGGTGGAGTGAGTGGAGAAGAGTATCAGGAGTGATTTGTGACAGAAGAATACTAGCTAGAGTGAAAGGGAAGGTTTACAAAATGGTAGTGAGACCAGCTATGGTATATGGGTTGGAAACGGTGGCATTGACCAAAAGCTGGAGGTAGTAGAGTTGAAGATGCTAAGATTTGCACGAGGTGTGACGAGGATGGACAGGATTAAGAATGAGTATATTAGAGGATCAGCACAGGTTGGACGGTTCGGAGACAAAGTCAGAGAAGCGAGATTACATTGGTTTGGACATATGCAGAGGAGAGATGCTAAATATATTGGGAGAAGGATGATAGGGATGGAAATGCCATGCAAGAGGAAAAGAGGTAGGCCTAAGAGGAGATTTATGGATGTGGTGAGAAGGGACATTCAGGTAGTTGGCGTAACAGAGAAAAATGCAGAGGACAGGAAAAAGTGGAAAGACATGATCCGCTGTGGCGACCACTAACAGGAATAGCCGAAAGATATATATATATATCTCACTTATCTATGTGTGTGTGTGTTTGCATATTTGCATGTATGTATACACATGTACATGAGTGTAACTTGTCTGACTAATTTTCAGGAACATCAGGATGCAAGAAACCTTTTTATACCAATTTAAGCGTCCCTGTTTAGCAAAACATCATAAACCCACCAGACCTGCACATTTACCTAATAAAAAAGGCTATTTAACAAAGAACTTTACTAAACAAATATATTTTCACCCAAGCCATAAGCATTAAGGCAGTAAAGTGTAGTCCTGAACTGGGGGTGGTTTTGAAGCAAAAGGTCCATCATTGCCATAGTGTTTTATGATTCTAGTTACTAATAAAGTCTGCACCTTTTATTCAAAGCAGGTGTCGCAAATTACAATAAGCTGGGAGTGAGAAAATGTAGTGCTTTATACAGTGGTGCATGAAAGTTTGTGAACCTTTAGAATGTTTTATATTTCTGCATAAATATGGCATAAAACATCATCAGCAATCAAGTCCTATGTCAGGCAACACCCACGGGAAAGGACACAAGTGCAGATCCGTAACTTTACTAAGCAGAAGTACCAAAACACAGTATTCCAAAAGCGTAGTCAAAACAGGCAGAGGTAAATCGATCGGACAAACAGTATAACGTAGGGCAGGCAAAGTCGTAAACTGGAGAATAAGCACAAATCCAAACCAGAATCACAATCACAAAAGGAACCGCTTGGCAGATAGAAACACAGGCAACTATTGCTTCGGAAGGAGCATGTGTGCGAGTGAGTGTATAAATTGTCTGTGAGGAGGGCGTGGTGTTAATTGGCTGCAGCTGCAGCCAATTAGAACTCCGGGGAACGGGACCTTGCCCCTGAGTGTTCATGGGAGTCGGAGTTTTCCTCTGAGGCAGGCCTGACATCCTAAAAGTAACTAAAGAGAACTCTATTAAACAAATAAGACAAAAATATTATACTTGATCATTTATTTATTAAGGAAAATGATCCAATATTACAGTTACATAATGTTATAATATTACATTATATCTATGAGTGGCAAAAGTATGTGAACCTCAAGGATTAGCAGTTCATTTGAAGGTGAAATTTATGTCAGGCGTTTTCAGGTGTTGGATAGCATCCTATTTTATTTAAAGTCTGATCTTAACCAGACATGTTTGTGGAAGTGTATCATGGCACAAACAAAGGAGATTTCTGAGGACTTTAGAAAAACAGTTGTTGATGCTCATCAGGCTGGAAAATGTTACAAAACAATCTCTAAAGGGTTCGGACTCCTCCGATCCACAGGCAGACAGATAGAGGAAATTCAAGATCATTGTTCTCCTCTCCAGGAGTGCAGACCAACAAAGATCACTCCAAGAGCAAGAGGCGTAATAGTCCGCGAGGTCTCAAAGGAGCGCAGAGCAACGTCTGAGCAACTAAAGGCCTCTCTCACATTGGCTAATGTTAATGTTCATGAGTCCACCATCAGGAGAACACTGAACAACAATGGTGTGTAAGGAGAAAGACACTGCTCTCCAAAAAGAACATTACTGCCCATCTACAGTTTTCTAAAGATTATCTGGACAAGCCAGAAATTTTTTGGAGAGATGAGACCAAAATAGAAATTTTTTGGTTTAAATGAGCATTATGTCTGGAAAAAGAGAAACATTGTATTCCAGTATAAGAACCGTATCCCATCTGTGAAACATGGAGGTGGTGGTGTCATAGTTTGCACCTGTTTTGCTGCATTTGTGTCAGGACGACTTGCCATCATTGATGAAACAATAAATTCTGAGTTACACCAAAACAGAATGAAATGAAACCAAAACAGAAACTAATGCTGTCACTTCTTAAGAAACTAAAACCTAGAAACAAAACGTGAGAATACAAAACTGAAACTTAACTGGCTGGGCAAGGTCAAACATAACTAGAACATAAATAAGGCGTGGAGATATGTGGTGTTACTGATTCAACAAAACAAAAACAAAACGAAATTATTAATGAAATGTAAGTCACACAAATCATATAAATATTTCAACAACATCAAAATCAGATCACTGCAGGTAGTGTATCACCCGTTTCATTCACTCAGCGCCAGAGAAAGAACATTTACTTAACTTTTTTTTTTGTTAAATGAAAAAGAAGTGCTTTATAGTTTCCCTCAGAAATTACAAAGGGATTTGTTTTAAAAAGCTTGGTCAAAAGGTGTGTCTCTAGTGTTCACCTGAAGACAAAAAAAGCCTAGATGCAAATCTTCCTCATAAGTGTAGGTATGTCCAATCAGAAACTGTCAGCTGGGGTTTTCCCATTTTTGGCTTTGTAAGTGAGTTCTTAGCGCTCCTTCTGCAATTTGCTAACAGCTGATTGGCTAACAACTGATATAAAACAAATCCGTTTTGTTTTCTCTACCGGAGTCGTTAACGGAAAATGGCAGACGAGGAAATGGTGAGTGTCTTCTAAAGTTTTTGCAGCTTTAAAGGAGGGAAGAATTTGTGGTTGGTCAGATATAAAAGAACATATTACGTACAGTTTACCTTAAAAAATATTTAGCTTCTTATCAGAACATGATTTCATTGCTTATACTGAACTTAGTTGAAACAATTTTATAATTACTAGCTTGAATTACGTAGTGAGCGTGATCAGTTGAAATGAGGATTTGCAAGGATGTTGCAACTGACAGGAACTATAAAGCAACTATAGTATTAAATTAATGTAATGGATGTGTGTGCTGTAGAACATTGTGCATGCGATGCAGAACACCAGCATCCTGGGTTCAATCCCTCCACCCTGGAGTTAGAGGACAGAGTTAGATTTTTTCACTTTGGAAAGACATGATTATATCATGTTGGATGTACAAACAGTAATCGTGTCACTGTAACTCAGATCAGTTGTGACACCAATGTACGTATTTGAATGAAATAAATTGAAAAATATTTCAGTATGGCTGTATGTACACTGGTGGATAGCAACTCGAGTAAAATCACATTATCATAGCTGTCCTACAGAGCCCCCTATGGGTCATAGTGGGGAATTTTAGGCTTAGTTGTTTATTTATTGATATATTTTTGTATTTAGTTTTGCGCTCCTTCATGATAGCCCTAACCCTAACCAATGAGGGAACAAATGTAGGTCCAGAATATTTCCCCACCATGACCCTTGTAGGCTCTGTTATCCATATTTATAAAGTGGTTTCCAATATCATGTTACCTACACAAACACAGAGTGACCGTAATATAAAATAACCAAGCAATGATCTCAATTCATAGATTGGGTTATGAAACCTGCATCTTTTATCGTGCAAATTATGCAACTGTGACTTTAAATCACCTTATTATGTATTCACTGGCATTATAAATTATTACTGTTACTCCTACTGCTATTACTAATAATAATCTTACTGTGTTTTTTTGTCATTATGCAGGTTTCCGGGGATTCATTCATTATGTCCTGCTTTAAAAATATCTATGTTAAATTCAAAAAATATATTTCGTATAAGCAATTTGAATCTTTTATGATTTATTTTAAAAATAGAAACCCTAAAGTAGAAAAAAACCATCATCAAATATTATTGGTTTATTGGTGTAGTGAAGATATCATGAAGGAATGTTTAAACAGACTACAATTTACCAGTGGCCCTCTCGTGTACAAAAATGGAGAAATTGAAGAGTTTGATCCCAGAATGGGGCTGAAAATTTCTAAGAAAACATCATGTATAATCACCATTAAGCCAAAAACAAAAGAATATCTTGTGCAAAATGGGCGTGGCTGTTATTATGGTAACGGTCTTGTCTTGACTGCCTTTCAT
>JAQQZR010001900.1:2500-10229 GCA_030068235.1 Notoglanidium macrostoma
ATACACGGTCTCTTTTGGCTATGGTTAAGATTTAGATCAGATGTTCCCATTCCCACCCCTGGTCCGGGAGAAGCCCCTGTCCTGCAGTTTCGTATTAACACACCAGAACTAGTTAACCAGCTAATGAAGGGACTGTGTTAGAACAGCGTAAACACTACAAATTACAGGACAGCAAGAACCGGTTATGTAGAAGGCACCAAGAAACATTCGAGTCTTTGCTTTCACACTGTTGATCTGGGTGTTTTTGGAGTCTGACAGCACATTCGCAGCATCTGTGACCTTTAAGGTGGAGGATCAGATCAGTCTGAAGCACATGCTGGCTTTGTGATAGAACTCGGACCTCCTTCAGGGCTCCTCAGATTAAAGGAACATTCAGCATCTGACTGCAGTTTGGTTTATTTAATCTGGAATGACTTGTGCATGTTTTTAAGTACAAATGATGGACTCCGGTTGCCAAATTATATTTTATAGCTATTTCAAAGGATCAGGGCAGGTTTAAATCCGTGAACAGGCACTGACCAATCTAGTAATCCTAATGAGCAGAGCAAAGCAGAAGATAATGCTTTAAAAAGTAAAATAAAATAAAATAAGTACCCCCTTCCTCCCTTCCCCCCAATCTCCCCACTCCTTATTCTCCACGTTTACAAGCTTTAACATCAATTTGTCCTTTACATACCCAGCCAAGCCGCCGAACAGGAACTTGATGGACTTTGGGGAGCTTTTGGATTTTACTGAACCCGACGTGGCTGCCATGGCTGCGGTGTTTTGTTTTTCTGGGGGTGTTTCGGACACTCGGATCTACCACCACCGCCGTGATCAGCAAGGTGACACACCGGCGAACGCGCACGTAAAGAGCCTGAACCAATCAGAAGCAAAAGTTTGCTCACGTGAACAGGGAGCGCGCACGTAAGCAAGAGAAAAAAAAAAACGCTAAGCTAATAGCTACAACACAAAGGCCTGCATCACCGTGCTAAATGATACGTCAGAATTGTATTAGCATATACGGAGAAAATTGGAATTATTACAAGTGTTTACTATTAGTGTTTAGTGTGCCATTTTGAAATGAGATTGAAAGTTTATCACTGAGGCGAGTACGTCCGGTCTACCAACCAATAGAAATAAAGAATTTTGGTCACATGACCCCCAAACTGCCTACGTATTTCCCGAGTCGGTAGCCATTTAGCTGTTTTTAAAACATACTACTACTGCAGAATAGTTCGTAATACTAAAATTTTATTAATACTATATGAATAATTATGAAACAGTGTTTAGTACAGTAATATTAAAATATGTTAAAAGGAAATGGAGATGAAATGGAAAGCTTTTTGTCACGAACATGGAAACGGTTGATCCAATGAGAAGCCAGGGATCCAATCACGTGACGTGAGGCGCTAGTTGCGAGGATTAGCTCTTAAAGGGACTGCGTAGGTTTACATAGGTTTAAAGGTGTGATATTAGGATTACGTAATCCTGCAGCGCAAATAAACATTATGTCCCATCATATGTCATTTATGGTTCTGTACAAAAACATGACCTTGTGCGACCTGAAGATGAATAAAGATTAGTTAGTTAATATAGAGTTATAACAGGGTTATTCACAAAGTTATTAAGCTGTTTACTTCTAGTGTTCTGTTTATTTGTGCTACCTATTGACATATGCTACTTAGCGGTTACATTTTGCGTTTAAGGTTAAGATTTTAGTGTTAGCTTTCAGTCTTATGGTTAAGGTTAGGTTAGGGCTAGGGCTAACACTGAGTTTATTCTCTGCTATCGATTACTGCTACAGTACTATTTTTCTAAGATAGCTTATTCTTGTCATAAAGATAACCCGTTTTGTACATTTACATTTACGTCATTTGGCAGACGCCCTTATCCAGAGCAACTTACATATATCTCATTTATACAACTGAGCAGTTGAGGGTAAAGGGCCTTGCTCAAGGGCCCATCAGCGATAGCTTGGCAGTGCTGGGATTTGAACTCACAACCTTCCGATCACTAGTCCAACGTCTTAACCACTGAGCTACCACTGCCCACTGTTTTGTATATTACGTTGTTGACTACATCGATGAAAATGGGGGTCTTAACACCATTTTTGCCCATGTTATACCAATCGCCTGACTTTATGTCTGTTTCTTGACCACATTTTGTGAATCATGCTTTGGATTTGTCTGCCTGCGTCTCCTAATAAACTAATCTACATTTGTATCCGCATGGAGGTGTAATTATGGGATGCCTATAGTATATCAAAATGATGCATCTTTCATGTAAAACAATCATTATTATATTAATATGCTTTGGAAAAAGTGACAAGGCATATTATTTCACCAGATATATTTTGAACTTGATTTCTCACTTGTGGAAGGAGATTCTTCTTGTTCTCTAATAGTTGTAGGCATAACGGGGCAGAAAATTCAGTATTCATGTCCCTTTTAAGACATTTCAGCCACAGATATCCCACTGATAACCCTCCCCATTCATCTGTCATTTGAAAAATCAGCTATCCAAGATGGCCCCATGACTCACCAATATGTTTGATCCAGTATGTCCATTCCAGTGTATAGGATTTCTATGGTTGAGAGTTAAGGACCAAGATTAAGGGCCAGGACTTTTACAATGGGATGGCCAAGGCAAAACCAGTGACTTTACTGGGGTGGCAGTTTAAGTTGGAGAAAAATGCTAATCTGCAGCTATAGAAAATGACAACTGTAGTGACACCTATCTGTGTAAGGCCTGAGTAGGATCTGCCTTCTAAGCTTATCATGCCTCCAAATAATAACTTTAGTATGAAAAATATTTGCTCACCTGTTTGTTCGTTATAAGGAAAAGTTTGCTTCTGTGTCAGCTAGCTAAACACGCTTGTTACTACATGATATTACACTCAATGGAAAATGCTGAAGTGAACTTCCAAATTCATTCTGAATAATAAAGTTCTGTTCTGTTATTACTCAGATGAGCTTATCACAGCAAGTGATAAAATTGTTCACTTTTGCATCACATGACTATTATTATTATTATTATTATTATTATTATTAATATTAATAATAATAATAGCCACCCCTAGCCTTACTCAAGGACGCAGCATGGCAACTTGGTGGTATTGTGGGATTTAAACTCACAACCTTCTGTCAGTAGTCCATGACCTTAACCACTGAGTCACCACTGTCCAACTGAATTCATTCTATTTAATGAGACATAATAAAAGCCTGGAATGCAGCATACAGTGATTTGTGCATGTGTAAAATTGAGTAGCTGGTGAAGGGAGAGTGTGCTTGTGGGAAAGAGTGTGTGTGCCTGAGAGAGAGAGACAGAGAGAGAGAGAGAGAGAGAGAGAGAGAGAGAGAGAGAGAGAGGGAGATCTGGTTGTGCAGGCTACAGTAATGTGAATGCTGATGTGATGATAATTCCTGCAGTCAGTCTGCATTGTTTAATTCATGCAGTGCGTCAACTGCCAACACCCAAAAACCCCACTACACACACACACACACACACACACACACACACACACACACACACACACACACACACACACAAACGTGTGACTGAGTGCATGCACGAATAAGAGCACTAACACAGTGTGTGTGTATGTTTGTGTGCATTTCAGCTCTACTTCCTGAAATGTTCTCTAAGTGTTCAGCAAACTAAAACTGCATGCTGTAGAAATATTTTATAATAATACATAAACAACTAATTCATGAATATGGAGGTGCTTTTCAATACAAATATTTGATAGTAAATTAAGAAAATATAAAGTTTTGTTGCAGCTAAATCCCAGTGTCCCATATCTACTTGCAAGAGGAAGAAAAATATACATTTGTAAATAATTTATTGAAATGTAAATTAAGATTTAATCTGGAAAAACATCTGTGTAGTTTCATATCTGTGTTTTGTGAATCAGTGCAAGTGTAAAAGAGTTAAATTATAAAAATAAAAAAAAGAAAATACCTTTGGACTCCTTTGGAATTTGTTTGCAGTAGTATATTTGCATTAATGTGTATGCAAAATGTGCCCTGTGTGTGTGTGTGTGTGTGAGGAAAGCAGTTAGAGCATCTGTGTGTGTGCATGTCATTATCATCGAGGTCGTTTGGGCTCGTGTTCTACAAATCCCACAGCACTACACCTTCATTTACCCATGATGCTTTGCTGCCAGGGGCGACTTTCATCTACCAGCTGAATGAATCGTTCATTAACTATCTACACGCAAGCAAACACACACACACACACACACACACACACACAGACAGTAGGTCTGAGAGTGGATTTCTTTAGCTTTGCAGTGCCATTGTCTGTACAGTGCAAGTCTGATGTATGTGTGATATCGCTGTAAAACATGAACTAATTGTTATGCTATACTAATATAAATAATCACTATGAAATGCTTTTCTTCCAGGTTGAAGGCATCACACAGACACTGCTGGTCAAATGGGGCGGAGCTTAAACTCATTTGGATCAGCCAATCACAAACTTGATCATGTGACAGCACCACTCACATTGTCTTTACTTCTTCAGCTTGTAGTAGTGCTCAGAATAAAGTACTGGTTTTCATTTTTGATTAATTTGGATAAAACCTTAAACCTATGTTAGATACAACATAACTCCAGAAGTATTGGCACCCTTATTGGACAAAAATGTTGTACAACATAAAAACAATACATTAATTTAAAATATGCATTCAAAGATGTGGTGAAATCACCGTATTGTCAGTCAAATCATATTTGGGAATCTATTGGCACTCCAAAAGAATATTTTAAATATTTTCAGAAACTCTTGCACATGTCAAGGCATCGACCATCAGCATGGGGTAAAATGAACAACAGATAGACAGATGGCTGTTCACTGTAAGTGGAGGGTACAAAAATGATTTAATTAATAAAAAAAGAAATCACCAGGAAATTGATCAAAACTTTTTTCCTTGAACACCAACAGCATGTGCTATGCTGGTTATTCTCCCCAGAAGACATGGAGCATCACAAAATATTAATATTAATGATGCCAATACTTTTGAAACAAAGTTTTTTAAAATAGGAAAATTTTATGTTTAAAAATATTATTTTAAAAGGTTTAAATATTTGCAAGCCGAAAACATCACTCATTGCACGTGCCATTCATTTTTGCCTATTTTACGTGAAGGGGGCCAATAATTCCAAACGTCCAAAACAATAATGGTGCAAATGTGTGTAGTTATACTGAGGTGCAGAATCACATGACACACCTGACATTGATTAAAGAGCCTAAAAACATTGCAGTGAGTTTCTTCAGACATTTTAAAGGCAAGCATGAATACATTCGATACAGGGTTTGAGTGAATCAATTCTTTTTTTTTCTTGGTGCAAGACATTAAAATAGAACAGACACAGGCAGAGTTACGGAGGATTTTCTGTGCTCTAAACGTGTATGTACACTGCTCAGGTCAGATCTTCGTCTTCATATAACTAAGATCTTGCTAACTATAATACATTACATGAAAAAAAGGAAACAATTCAAAGCATTCGCATTTGAACGTGAGTCCGGCTGCTGGGGAATATTTCTCTCAGGTCCAGCTCAAGTACAATATTTACATTTTTTTAAAGGTTGACGTTAATGACATAATCATGAACGTGTCTGTATTGTACAGCGGCCACTTGAGCCGTGGATTCTCTTCAGCAGTAAAGGGATTCGTATCACTGCCCTGAAATACAGGTTTAAAATCAGCTTCTACATCAAAAGCCTGATTTTGATTCATTCATTGACTGATTGATTCATTGATTCATTCATCTTTACTTAGCACTTCATCCTGACTTGATTGCATTTATTAAGCGGCAAAGAATTCAATTAAGATGTGCACCATAAGACTGCCATCTTGAATCTCGGCTGTACACAGTACAACTTGTGAGCAGGGAATTCACACGATTCGCAAGTGAGTCGAGTCAATTCAGGAATGAACAAATCAAATTTTCATCATCTCTACACCAAACCAAGATTATTCTTGATAACCGTGAGCATGAGGAACTGGAGATGGTCCACGTTTTAGCTTGAACAATATTTCTGGTTCAGCCTTCGAGTAGTGAATCGAATGAATCAAATGAATCATATTGTTTGATTTACTTTAAAAGAATCAAACAGTTCAGAATGGAAACAGAGTGCTTAAGAGCACCAGACCACCAGACCACCAGACGCTGCCTTGCGTCTGTTGTTGCTGGGCAGATTCGCGGCTGTGTCCCAAATCACAGTGGTCCGTGAGGGAACGTTGAGTGGAGTGACTCAGCAAAATGAAATTCCATCGCAATCCATCAAAGTGAGTGACAGCGAATCAGGCCCTGTTTTCTGAGTGCAAAAACCAACTTGATTACATTCCTGGGTTCTCGCTGGCAAAACAGGTCCTCCAGTGTCGATAAAGAAAGCTCTCTCTCTCTCTCTCTCAGTCTCACACACACACACACACACACACACGGCTAATAAACAGAAATGCTCCAGTACGTGTCCTGAAAGCTAAATCCACATCATAACAGTCATAAATAAACCTCACTGCTCAAACTTTAGTGTGTTTCCCATCCATCCATTTATATGCTAATCCGTGGTGTGAAAGTTAGCATGTAGATCAAAACAAGTTGTCCAAATAACGATGATGTAGGAAATGTGTGTCGTGTCCCAAATGCTAGCTGTTACTACAATTCACTCTGAAAATCAAAAAGAAAAAAAAAAAAACATACAGTTCGGTGTGTTATACAGAACAGAACACTGTAGCTTTGCCGTATTGTACCCTGTTAGCGAATTGGCTAATAAGTGCTAATCACCCAGGAACACCAGACACAGGACGCAGGAATGCTAAACACGTCTGACCTCTAGCTTCGTATCACAGTAAACATTGGAAACTTATGATTTATATAATCTGTAAATAATCTGTAAATTTAGTCAGTAATACTCGCTGTATGCTTGGATTATGGCATTAGCATTATGGGTAATAATACACACCTCCCTTTAGCTAATGAGAATAACACTGTATGGTTGAAATACTCAGAAACAGAAGAAATGCACTTTACACTTGGAAATTTATAAATATTAATAAAGCATGTTAGAATTTGGGAGGATATGATGTCAAAATGGCCGATATGCTAGCAGGAATGCTAGTGAGCGCAAAATTTCAAACAGGTCCAGTTGTGCCTGAAACCTATCACATGGTCACGTGTTATAACCAGAGTCAAATGATTTGAGAAAAAATGTAAATTATTAAACAAATTGGGTAGATTTGCTAATGCTAGCTAGCATGCCTTAGCTTGCTATTAAAATATTGCAGAAAAGTTGCAAGAAGGGGCAGTTATTAAATAAAAATAAAAATGGCTGGTGAATAGCGCCAAAAAATAAGTACTAGATATACCTAGCCTGGGTTGCTAGTGAAGTAGCTAAACATGCATAGCTAAGTGTCTAGCTAACTGGATAGCTAGATGCCATAAGTGCTGATGGAAACACACCACCATTTTAACTGTGACTTTTTTTTTCAGAAAAATGAGCTTTATAGCATGTAATGCTGCATACTGAACAGTGTCCCACACATACGCACACATACGCACACACACGCACGCACACGCACACATACGCACACATACGCACGCACACACACACACACATACGCACACATACGCACACGCACGCACACGCACACATACGCGCGCACACACGCACGCATACGCACTCGCGCACGCACGCACACGCGCGCACGCACGCACACGCACGCACGCACACGCACGCACGCACA